>CM021102.1:249902656-250100565 GCA_007115665.2 Sequoiadendron giganteum | reverse complement strand
TTTAGGTCAAATTATGCTGTCCGTACATGTTGATTTTAAAAAAAAACAATTGTAGCCAATAAAAATTAAATTAAAAAAATATATTCAACAAAAAATTACAAAAAAAATTCCTCATCAATCTTCATGTTGTTAGCTCTCTTTCCCCAAAAGGAATTAGTAAAATACTTTTATTTGATTCAAAAAGTGTTGTTTGTACACGTGCATGGTATGGTAAAAAAAAGGGACTTTTAAAAAATGGTTTTTATAGATCTTTATCAAAATTTAGTTTCTACAATCTGGGTATGAAAAAAATCTGCAACAATGTTGGCCTTTCCTCGTTTGTCTACAATAGTTATGTCAAATTCTTGCATTAATAATAACCATATAGCTAACCTTCCTAAGATTAGGGGTTTGTTCATTAGGTATCTAATGGCTGCATGATCAGTGTGCACAAAAATCTGATAGCTTGTTATATAGTGCATGAATTTATTCAATGCATAGATTACTGCCAACATTTCTTTTTATATTACCGTGTAATTGAATTAAGCTCCCTGAAAGTTTTTGCTAACAAAATAAATGGCATTTTCAATAGCTTCTAATTTTTGTCCTAGGACTGCTCCTATGACATAATCTGAGGCATCAATATGGATGTGCAAAGGAATTTCCCAATTTGGTCCCTTAAGTACAGGAGCATGAGTTGGAGCTATCTTTAAATCAGAAAATGCTTTATCACAACTTTTTGTCCATTGGAATTCAACATCTTTAGTCAAGAGACTATACAATGGGGTTGCTATTTTGCTAAAATTCTTGATGAAATATTTATAGTAGCCTACATTTCCTAAGAAACTCCTAACATCCCTTTTTTTGTAGGTATAGGTAGATTATTGATTACCTCAATTTTTGCAGGATCAACTTGAATTCCAAGGTGGGAAATGTAGTGACCAAGAACTACACCTTCCTGCATCATCATGAAGAAATTTTCACTATTTAAGGACAGATTTTGGTCTTCACATCTCTGTAGAATTTTTTTCAAGCTGTCCAATGCTTCATCAAAACTAGCACCATAGGTAGTAAAATCGTCCATATAGATCTCCATGCAGTGAAGGGAGATATCTGAGAATATGTTGATGACTACTCTCTAAAAAGAGGCAAGTGCATTGCATAACCCAAAGGAATTGCTGAATAGAAATATGTCCCCCATTGACATGTAAATGTAGTCTTTTGTTGGTCTTCTGGTGCAATTTGAATATGATTATATCCACTTAATCCATTAAGAAAAGAGAAGTATTATTTTCCTGCAAGAGAGTCAAGGACTTGATCTACAAAAGGTAGGGGAAAATGATCCTTCTTAGTGGCAACATTGAGATCCCTATAGTAAAAAAAACCTCACCATTTCCCTCCCTTCTTAGGCACAATCACCAATTGAGACACCCATTGGCTATTTGAAATAGGGTAGATAAATCCTACGTCTAGTAGCTTTTGTAGTTCTGTTTTGACAATTTCTCTCAATGCAGGGTTGATTCTCTGTTGTGACTACCTCACAAGTGTACACTCATATTTGATATATATTCTATGAGTGCAGAGATTTGGATCTAATCCCTTCATGTCATGATAATCCCATGAAAATTCTTTTTTATGGGCTTTCAGTAATTTTGCCAATGTCAATAGTTGTCCCTCACTCAATTTACTATTGATATTCAGATATCATCCTTCAGACACTTGTACTTGTGTAACTTGCTCTATCATAGCTACTTAATTAATACATGGTACCTTAAGTTCAAGTGGAAACATTGTGTGAAACATACCTATTGTTGTAAAAAATTTGTCTATCGAAAGAGTGGCTGCAGGAAGTCTATCTACAGAGATAGTTGTTGAAGAAAGATCATACATAATTAACATAAGTGTTTGTTCGATGTCCGTGGAACCAGACATATGAGTGGGTGATGCTTCCTCTATTCGACAATGGTTTTGAATGATACTAGATAACACTTCATCTTCATCTTGAAGCTGTAGGAAAGGATTCTTTCGAGCATCATGAGTTGTTCCATAGAGTTGAATTCTTCAACCTCTTCACCAATATGTGGCCATACAAAATTTTCTTCATTATGGGATGGTTGAGCAGGAGGATAAAGAACAAGAATTTTAGTATTCCTACCATCAAAAATGGTCATGTCACCTAACCAACATCCAATATAAGTGTCTTTAGTTGCTAACCATGGCCAACCAAGGATAATTGGATACCCTCCCAGCATGGCTTTAGGGGAAAGAACCATGAAGTTGAAAAGATACTCTTAGGAGTCTATAATCACCACAAGGTCTTCTACTATGCCATCAAGCTTAATAGTGGAACTATCGACAAGCTGCAGGATGGTAGGAGTGGATCTAATGTTTATAATATTTAGTTGTTGTAGGATGTCTTTAGTCATCACATTGATTGTTGTACCCAATTCAATCAAAACATTCTTTATGTTCATCCAATTTATAATAACTTCAACTATAGGGCTACCTGGATCATTGTACTTGGGGATAGTTATTGTTCCAAACATGATGTCAGCAAGCTGCTCTACTACATGGACTGTAGTTGGGTCATTTTCCTATCCGATTTCTTGAGGCATGCTTCCTTAATCGATTTTCCATAGATAGGGACATCTTTTATGGCCTGGAATAGGGGTATCTAGACACATATATGCTTTATCTGATCTAAGATATCAAAACTAGTTTCCTCCTTGTCTTCTTTTTTCTTGGTAGGTTCTAATATCTGAGGGAATGGTGGTTCTTGTGTTGTTTGCTTAGCTGGAACTGGTTCAGGATTTTTAGTTGCACAAAGCTAAATGGGATCAGTCAAAGATTCCTCTTTCTCTTCCACAAGGAGCTCAGTGATAATGGGGGTGGAAGGAGCTGACAAGGTGGTTCCTAAATGTAGATGTATGTCACTCAAACTCATAGCATATGCAGGAAATTGATTTGGACTAGCAGAATATATAGACTGTTGTTGTGGTTTATTATTTGGGTTTGGTGTGGGTAGGTTTGGGTACATTTGTACTTGGATTAGAAGGAGGAGGCATTATAGATGGTTGTTTGATTTGGCCATTGTTGGCCACCTCTCCATTGGGATGTTTGTTACCAAGGTCCTTGAAACTGCTGCTAATTCCCTGAGGTTGCTACCACTGAGGTGAGGAATTTGATAATTTGACCAAGCATTTGGGGGGTTACCCCATACTATAGTGGGTATCCTCCATAGTTGGATGGACAGGGTGGCTACCACTGGTTACCAAATGAATCAAAATTAAAATATGGTTGAGTAAAATATAATGGATTTGGTGGCATACCTTGTCCTGAAGCCCATGGCCTTTTGTGTGCAACAAAGTAGACTTGGTCTTCCTTATTCTGGATTGGTTAAAAATCAAGTGGGATCTGCTTACTATCAATGTTAGCTATCACCTTGCATCTGTAGTCCCTCTTCTTCTATCTACAATGAGGGAAATATTATGTCGGTATTGCCTCTACCTCCTCATGTTTCTTCTTAGCCTGACGTGTATCTAGCTTAGTAGCTAGATTGTTGATTATATCCTGCTTGAAATCTTCCAACAAATTAGTAATCTCCATCCTTGAGACTTTGTTTTTGGATGACTTACCCATAGAGGATTGGTAGGTTATTCCTTTCTTTGAAGTTGCCTTGGAATAGTTCTAGAATATGTTCTGCATATCCTCCCAATGAAATTGAGTGATAAATCCTCATGCCATCAGGTCCATGGCATCAGTGCAATTTTCACTAATTCCTCTCAGGAAAAGCAACTTTGTGAGCCTTCATTAACTATATGATGTGGATATTTCTATAGACAAAACATAAAGCTTGAAATGAAATCCTCTAGACTCTCATCTTCCTTTTGCTGCATTTTGAAAATTTCACCTCCTCTCATATCACTACCCCTGCAATAATCCTTGTATTTCTCAAGAAAATTTGTCTTCATATCTTCCCAAGTTTGCACAGTGTTTCTGCCAAGGCCCGTAAACCATCTCAATGTAGCCTCTTTCAAAGTAGTAGGAAATAGCTTAAGTCTGTGGGCATCAGTGGTATAGTCAAAGCTTCTGCAGACTATATCAAACTCAAACAAGAAGTTATCGGGATCTTTTGTGACAAGTCCATAGAATTTAGGAAGGAATAGAGCAAAGATATTTTTGAGGTTATGTACTTCATTCTATTCAGCAATGGGAAATGGAAAAGTTGGTTGGTTTTTCTTGTTAGGCCTATCTCCATTTGCATCATCCATGCCTACTTGATGAAATTCTAGAATAAAGGGTTCTTTAACAAGATTTTGATCTTCAAGGGAAACTTCAGAACTAGTCAAGTCAAGGAATATATCAACAAAGGGCTTTGGCTCTTCTTCTTCTTCGTTTCTAGGTAGATTTGGAAGCTCTACTAGCTGAAATGGCTTAGGATTATTAGGAAGGAATCTCCCATAAGAATCTCTTCTTTTTCTTCTATGCATGTAGTATCAACTCAGTATCAGCCAACTCACACAAAGAATGGGTGGGAAAAAAATAGTGGATCATAACTTCAAACACTAAGAGAAAATTCCATAAATACTACAATATAAAAACTATCAATGACTCCAAAGGACTCCCTAGTTTGACACAATCCCTAGCAACAACGCCAAAAATGTCGGCCTCCTAATATGATTTTAATAACTAAGCCTTTACAACCATGATTTAGAGATTGAACATATGACCTGAATAGCCATCTTAACCATCATGAAGGTACATTTAAATTGTCAACCCAAGGACGTGAACTTGAAATGGGTCGGCACAATATGTGCACTAGGAACTTCAAAGTAGTCACCTTTGTTCTATAACTAAGAAAGACTTAATACTGAAAGTAAATTGCATGAAAGGAAACAAAGTAAATGTTGAACATCACCCAATCAAATCTAAATAAATTATGCATAAAAAGAAGGAAAATCTGAACATCAAATAGGAAGCTACTCTACTCGCTTTGGCTATAGGAACAGTCACATAATGGAATTCTAGTGGCAGTAGGAACAATCAATGCCCGAATCTTAATTGATTACTGTACACATCTAAAAATGGTCACGGTTAACCAAACCTGTTAATTAATAAAATATGAATTATTTAATTAATATTCTTAAGTCATCTACATATAAATAAATTTAATTATTTATTTATATTGTTCATTTTTCCAATTCTTCTAGTTTAATTAAATAAATAAGTTTATTTAATTAATGCTAGCTTCCTCTTAATTAATTAAATAGATTTCACAATTTATTTATATTTATTATCACAAGTTTAAATTCTAAATTTAAATGATATTCTTCATTTCACATTTAATTAAATATTTTTAATATTTAATTAAAACACTTTCTAAATTCTTCACTCTTCTCACATAATTAAATATTTCTAACATTTTAATTAAAAGCTTCTTCTTTATCCTTTCTCACAGCAATTAAATATTTCAATATTTAATTAAAAGCTTTCACTTCCACACATATCAAATATTTATTTATTTTAACTATGAGACATTCTTCCCATTTTGTCCTCCTTCCATTTCCCATCTACCTCTTAAAATTCCCACCTCTTTCAAATTCCCCGATCTCCTCACCCACTCATTTCCTTTAATAGGGTTCTTAGAACCATCACATCTTGGCCAATTGAATTCTGCCTCTCAAAAAATCCATAGCCAAAACTCTGTGGAGTTGAAATGTTGACCCCACCCTAGATTTCACACGTAGTTGGCTATAGGCTCCAGATTTCACATCAAGCATTTCTAGCATTTAATTAGCATTTCAATTTCATAGCTTAAAGCATATTAGCAATGCAAATGCATTTTCATTAATCTCATTCTCTCAAGCTGCCATTCTACAAGCTGTTGTTTAAAACAATTGAGAGCTAGCATCTTGAAACGAATCCCTAGAGATAGAGGACAATGGGACGAATTTGAAGAAGCTGCCAGTGTTTAGAGTTTGCATTTTGGTTTCTTTAATTTAGTTTCTTTAATCTAATGTTTCGTTGGTGTATTAGATTAGATTCATTTTGATTTACACATTCTAATGTACACATTTCTGGCACCCATCGTGGGGCCAAGCCTCACATTTTAACATTTCTTTTTGCAGATTTTTCTGGTAGGTGACAGACAAAAATCGCGTTTTGGCGCATACGAGGCTCGGTTCGGCACATACAAAGACTGTTTCGACTCATGGATGAGATATTTTGGTGCATACATTAACTGTTTCAGTGCATCCATGTCCTATTTCAGTGCATAGACACTCTGTTTTGGCACATCCCTATGAGATCTTTCAGCGCATACATGGCCTGTTTCGGCACATAGACGATTTGTTCCGGTGCATACAGTTGTAAAAATTTTAAATTTTGATTTCAACACCATCCGTGGATAGGATTGTTCAAATTTTATTTTAATGGAATGAAGCAACCCTAGGGTAGAAATTTCAATCTGAATTAACCAATCCTAGGATAGTCACCAAACATAAATTTATTTTGGTTAAAAATGAATCCCATGTTTTTGGTGAAGCAACATCTTCACTTAGTGTAGAGAATTGTCAATTTGGGATTTAAAATTGAACCGTTATTGTTTGTTGTGATTGTGGGTAATAGGTTTATGCTCTCCCCTTAACTAGGTGATCAAAATACCAGACTTACCTTTTATTTTCTACAGGTTAATGCTTTATTACATCCTTTAGAAGGCCTGCTCTTGTGGGAAAAAGTACTCACCCAAGAGGAACGACCTAAGTGTGAACACCTAAAGCCAAGGTTTCCAACCCACTTTAATCAAAAGCAAGTTGTTGATGAAAATCCAACTTGATAGTAGTGCGCATGATAACCATCCCCAAAACCTTTGTTCTAAAGGTTGGGAGGTCTCTCGAGGGAGTCTATCTATTTGCCACATTGAACAGATATCCGTACTAAAAACCATAGTGTAGAAAGCCAGCCGTGTCAGTATCCAAACATCATGTTAATCACGATGCAAGGAGAGGGAAGAATCTGCCCCCAAGACACTCACCATATAATCGCCACAGATTTTTTGCTTAGGGGATTCGGTATCCACTTCCATCACCTTGAGTACGCACCTAGAAAAGACAAAAACATGGGCGCCCTCTAGGGGGTGACATGGCTGTGTGAGTCGATGCAATTTTAAGCTGTGGGCTATGGTTAGTATGATGACCTATTTGACAAATTAAGAGTGAGTATGACTGAATTGCTTATCTTGTTCAAAACCTATGAAAATCTCAAGAACATACACTCTTTGTTTAGATTTTGGGATTAACAAAACTGTCTGCTTCTCTATGCTGTGTTTTTCACATTTAAATAAGATTAATATCATCCAAAAATATCAAAACTATCCAAACATGTTTGTCTCAGAGGTCTAGCAGATAATTTAGCACATCCTGGGTCTGTTTTGGTGCATCTGTGCTCTGTTTCGATGCATCTGTGCTCTGTTTCGACACATCCGTGCTCTGTTTCGGTGCATTCAGTCTCTGTTTTGGCGGATCGGTTTTTTGAGCCTAGGTAATTTTTTGACATTCAGAAATCAAGTCTTATTGGTCTAGTCTTTCCCATGCTCAGAGTTTGGAAGTTTGCAACCTTTGTTAAGAAGTCCTTAGAAAAAAAGATTAGAAAGCCCAAGAAGTCTCTCAATTATAAGAAGATATTGAAGAAGAGGAAATATCAAAGTCGAAAGGTCCTTCTTGAACACATAACCTTTATTCATCGATATCATGACTATATTAGAGGTTTCACTGATGATTATGTTGTAGAACCTTTATACTCACGAGCTTTCTTTCAAAGAAGAGCCTTTCTCAAAGGCACAACCACAGTCAGCGTATTCGTTCTTCTTATATTCCCCAACCTGCAATCACATACGCTACTCATCCAAATCAAATTTTGCAATAGAGAACTCAAACACATTAGGCATTCATTAAATTCATCTTTCTACAAAGCTAAGATCAAACTTCACAAAGTGCAAAATCATCTTCATTTTCGATCTTTGGTTTAAATTCCTGCAAATAGGATTTTCATCCTTTCAATCAGGGAATCACAAGCTAAAAATTAAAAATCTTTTAGGTCATAGAATCTTCATTCTATCCTAACTTTCATATCCATCACCATTGCACTATTTCATTTCTTTGATCAAAGTTAGTAGAATTTGAGTAAAGCTTATGCCTGTTATCACGAGATCTCGAAAACACCTAGAAAAAGATGAAAGTACAGTGAACAACATGTGTGATAATAGTGAGAGGGAGGAAAACCTTTTTAAAATTTCAAATACTGAAGAGTTAACGGAAGAGAAACTTCAAGAAGTGGAGTAGGATCCTCAATTCCATACTCTTATGGAAAGGATTTTAGAATGAAATAAGGAAAGATATTTCCTTTCATTAGCTAATCAAGGAGCTAAGTTACCTATTGATTTTGACACATAAGGTATTAAAGAGGATCCTAAAATTCCTCTCAATGATTTTGATGCCCTTACTCAATAGATAAAGGAATTACAAGGGCAAATAAAAGAAATGCAAGGGGGTACAACAAAGAAGTATGTTTTGGATGAAATATGTCCTTATCCATTCGATAGGAGTCTCCGAATGATTCATTTTCCAAAACATTAGGAAATCCCTAAGTTTGATATGTATAATGGGAAAACTGGCCCCATTGAGCATGTAAGGGATTTCCGAAATATGAGCTTAGAATTTACTCATAACGATACCTACTTAATGCGATTGTTTCCACAAAGTCTGGGTGGACAATCCATGGAGTGGCTTTCAAAGATCACTCCTCCCATCAAAACTTTTGAGGAGTTAATAAATAGATTTATATCACAATACTCCTACAACAACCAACACCAAATAACCATGCTTGATCTTTGTAAGGTAAAATAAAAAGTAGGGGAATCTTTCACTACATTTTTACAAAGATGGAGGAGGGTGTTTGCTAAATAATCTCGTCCTGTTCCTGAAAAAGAAAAGATGGAGATCTTCATCGATAGTCTTAATAATCAAGAAATGAGTTACCAACTAAACCTTCACCGTCCTCAATCATTTGAAAAATTGATTGAAAATGCAATTACTATTGAAGGTGCGTTGATCAAGCGTGGAGTTCTAAAAATCGATAAAGAGGGTTCAAATTCATACAACAAAAACAACAACCATAATAACAATAATGACAAGTCACGATTTTGGACCTGAAATAAAAATGTTGTGAATGACGGGGTAGTAGGTGCTAACAACATAAATACAAATCCTACCATCCTTAATGTGTCAGGTGGTCAATGTAGCAACAATGTTGGAAATTCTAATAACCAAGGAAATGTTTCCAATCAAAGAAACGCGACTAATAATCATGGAAATAATTTTGGCAATAATCAAAATTCAAATGGGCCCAGATCGTCATATTTTTTGAGTCGACGGAGTTTCACTCCCTTGGGCCAATCTTTGGAATCCATTCTCAAAGAATTATTTAATCAAAACACTATTACATTGCCACCACAAAGAGACTATGAGCCTCGAGTTAAACCACCATCATGGAATGACTCACATTTTTGTGATTATCATAGATGCAAAGGTCATAAGACAAATAATTGCCAAGGGTTGAAGAATATTGTTCAAGATTTGATTGATAATCATACCATCACGGTTGAGGGACATAATGTCAATAATGACCATCAAGCATTCAAGAATCCGCTCCCTAATTATCAGAAAGGGGAATTGTCAGGTGACAAGGGCAAGAATGTTAATAACATCCACGATGTCATTATCAATCATATTTATACTAATGATCCTCAAATCAACGTTATCCAAGGTAAGCAAGAATATCAAGAGGTCAATGCTACGACAAGGGGACAAGCCAAAATCATTGTCAAAGGCAGTTCATCTAAAGCAACAATTCCCCCTCGAAGTCAATATAATTTGGTTGATCAACTGCAAAAAACATCAGCCCAAATTTCTATCTTGTAGCTTTTAAAGTTATCACCTGCACATAAGGACATTCTGGAAAAGACACTTGTTGATACAACTATATCCCTTGATCTGGATATCAATAAATTATAAGCCATAATGGGACACTTGTCCTCCTACACATGTTTATCATTTTCTAAAAAATATGATTCGTCCTTAACTCATCCACATAATTCATCACTCTACTTAGAAGTCATGGTTCACAAAGCCCGCATTAGACGCATCCTAATAGATGGGGGAGCTGGATTAAACATTTGTACTTTAAAATTGGTCCTAGCTTTGGGATATTCAGCAGACTCTATAGATCCATGGAGGAAAATTACAATCAAGGCATATGATGATGAAGAAAGGACTTCCAAAGGTCTCATCATGCTACTAATCAGAGTGGGACCTGTTGTGAAGAATACCTTTTGTCAGGTTCTTGATCGGGATCTAACCTATAACATACTATTGGGTCGCCCGTGGATCCATGACATGCAAGCTGTTTCATCTACTTATCATCAATGTTTGAAGTTTCCATATGATGGACAAGAAGTAACAATACCTGCTGATCACATTAGTAGTCAAACTTGCTCTAACCTTAGAGCAACTCAGGACACACTCATCCCACACAATAGAGAGGCTTTGGCCACCTCTACCTCCAAGTACCATGAACAAGCAAGTGAAATGATAAGTAATTTTGGCACCAAGCTAAAATTGAAAGATAATGGAGTAGGAGAGTATTCTTTATCTCTCTCTAATTTACCCATATCTCCAAGATCCCATGGTCAACCCTCAACTTTTATACAACAGGCGATGGTAGGTTTAGCCTCAACTTCAACCCCCATCACCAAGTTTAATGGGACATTCATCAAATAAAATGAAATGGAAGATAGAGCTATCCTTGATTGGCTCTATAAAGATGAAAAATAATTTGTACAACATATCAAGTTACCCACAGAGCAATACAGAAAAGGCTATGCTATCATGCAACAAATGGGTTATGAAGGAAATGGCCCTATAGGTAAAAGAAAAGAGGGTATCATTGAACCTATCGAACTGAAAACCATGAACCCAAGAGATAAAACTAGGTTGGGATATGGTGAAGATACAAAGGAAGAAGTGATACAAAAGAGGTCTAAAGAAGAATTAACCGAAGCAATCCTGAGAATTCACGCCAACAATTCTGACATGGACTCAAATGAATATGAATGGGATAGCTTCTTTGATGATACCTTTACCTCAGAGAAAAGGGTGGATGTCATACAAAAGTTCTCACCCGCATTCTTATAAGGGGAAAGCTCAAGGCCTCCATTTGATTTTGTCCTACAAAGAAATCATGACTCAAGTGAAACCGATTCAGTTCAATGTGAAACAGATTATGCACAGGAGGATACCATCTTAGATCTCCCCTATAATGACATTAACGATCACATCTTGACCATTACGGCTAGTGACCTTACTCATCCTAATGATCCATTTCCTTTGGTACATCCTGAACTCATTGATTGGGAACAAATAGCACCCATTGATGTTCCAACTTTTCCAAATGATGAAACCATAATAAACTTTCTTTGTTCATCCCATCCCGAAACAAGTTCCACCAGGGAATCACAAGATCAAAGTTTTCGATGGGAAAGTGCCAAGTTTCTTAGCTATGAAATAAATAATATAAAAGAAAGATCTAATGGTGAAAACCTAACAAAGGCAGTATTAGATCAAGAAAAGAGTAAAATAAAAAGCGTATCTAATGGTGAAAACCTTTCAAAGGCGCTAGAGGATGGGAAACTTGACACTCTTTTGGAACATTATCAGGAAAGATCTTCCATTCTAATTGAACCAAAAGAGGCACTTAATATAGGTACTACAGAAAAGACCAAAGTTTTGCAATTGGCTACATCTCTAACAGACAAAGAAGTACCTAGATTCATAGAATTTCTCAAAGATAATCAAATCAGTTTTGCCTGGTCCTATGCAGATATGCCTGGATTGGATCCAGATCTCATCATGCATCATCTATCTATTACACCAGGGGCAAAACCTGTAAAACAAAAACTCAAAAAAATGCATCCACATGTTGCATTATTGGTTAAAGAGGAATTAAAAAGGCTTTTAGATGTTGGATTCATCCGGTCCATGGATAATGCGGAATGGATCTCCAATATCGTGCCTGTTTCAAAGCCAGACGAAAGGATTAGAATTTTTACAAATTTTAGGGATTTGATTAAAGCATGCCCTAAAGATGACTTTCCCTTACCAAACATAGATATTATTGTTGATTTAACCATTGGACATGCAATGTACTCATTAATGGATGGATTTTCAGGATACAACCAGATCAAGATTGCACCAGAAGATCAGGATAAAATAGCATTCACATGTCCTTGAGGTACCTATTGCTAGAACGTAATGCCTTTTGGGTTGAAAAACGCAGGAGCTACATACCAACGTGCAATGACAACAATTTTTCATGATATGATGCATACATTTATGGAAGATTATGTCAATGACCTCCTTGCCAAATCTAGCACCAGAGAAGGACACATAGATATCTTATCAAAAATCTTCAAAAGAATGGAAAAATTCAAAGTGAGACTTAACCCTAAGAAATGCATTTTTGGAGTAAAATTTGGGAAGCTATTAGGTTACATTGTATCAGAAAAGGGAATTGAAGTAGATCTGGCTAAGGTACAAGCAATTCTTGATATGCCACCACCAGGAACATTAGTGAACTACGCTCTCTATAGGGACAATTGCAATCCATTCGAAGATTCATTGCTCAACTGGCAGATAAAAGTGTACCATTTACACATCTCTTACACAAGAATGTTCCATTCAAGTGGGAGTACAAATGTGAAGCAACATTTGATCAGATAAAGCAGTATCTCATCAATCCACCAGTATTGATTCCACTAGTATGAGGTGCGCCTCTCATAATATATATTGCTGCCACAGAAGTATCTTTAGGAGCATTATTGGCACAAGAAGACAACATAGGAAAAGAACGAGCTATTTATTACATCACCCGAACCCTAACAAGTCACAAGCTAAATTATGCCTTTATTGAAAAAGCTTGTTTAGCAGTGGTGTTCACTTCTCAAAAGTTATGACACTACATGCTAACTCATATAGTAAAGCTGGTGGCTAAGATTGACCCACTCAAATATCTTCTAAGTAAAGCAACCTTAACTGGCAGGTTGGCTAAATGGGTTATGATCCTAAGCGAATTTGATATTCATTATGTGGATTGAAAAGCTATAAAGGGACAAGTAATTATGGATCAATTAGCAGAAGAACCAATACCAGTAGAACACCCAATACATGTTGATTTTCCTGATGTCGACTTGTTCACAACAGATATCCAGTAGTCATGGTCACTCTACTTCGATGGTTCTTACACTCAACATGGTTCAGGAGCAGGAATTATTTTTATTACACCTCAAGGACATACAATCCCAAAATATTATCGGCTAATGTTTCCTTGCACAAACAACATAGCTGAGTATGAGGCGTTGATAAACGGCATAAGAATTATAGTAGATTGGAAAATCGTAGAACTTCAGGTTTTTGGTGATTCACAACTTGTTATAAATCAAATCAATGATGAATATCACACTAAAGATGACAAGTTGATACCTTACAAAATAATGGTGGAATATCTCAAGAAATAATTTGTTAATATCAAGTTCATATAGATTCCACGCATTGATAATAAAGCAGCAGACGCTATGGCTACAATCGCCTCTCTACTCTAGTTGACAGAGAATAAAAAACGGTACGATTTCTTGGTGGAACAATTGTTTTCTCCCACCCATGACAATCCTGAAACTCAAATCATTTGCCATCTGATGATTTCTAACTCTTCCTTATATGGCCAAATTTACACTTACCTAAAAGATACTACTTTACCCCTAGACTTGTCTAGGAATCAGAAAAGAAATTTCATTCGTCAATCATCCCGTTACACCTTAATTGCTAACATCTTATATCGACATGGTCTGGATGGTACTCTCCTTAGATGTCTTGAAAGTGATGAATTTGAAAAGGCCTTACAAAGGGTCCATGGTGGAATTTGTGGGACACATTCAAGTGGACTAACTTTAGCAAAGAAACATTTAAGATTAGGGTACTACTGGCCAACCATGGAAAAGGAATCATTCATCTTTGTGAAGAAATGTGCAAAATTTTAGATTCATGGGAATCTCATTCACACTCCTGCTCAGGAATTATAACCCTTCACCACAACATGGCCTTTCGCTCAGTGGGGATTGGACTTGGTTAGCAAGATACACCCATCATCTTCAAATGGACATAAATTTATCATTACAACCACTGAGTATTTCACTAAATGGATTGAAGTTGTTCCTCTAACAACAGTTACGAGAAAACAAATTTCTTCATTCATCTTAAATTATATCATTTTCATGGCATTCCCAACTCCATTATCACAGACAATGGTAGACCCTTTAAAAATCAGGATGTTGATGAACTATGTGAAAGATTTCACATCCAACATAGGTTCTCTACACCTTATTATCCACAAGGGAATGGTCAAGCCGAAGCTTCAAACAAAACAATTCTAAAGATTTTGAAGAAAACAGTGAATGAAGTAGGTCGTGATTAGCATGTCCAATTGAATCCAGCATTATGGGCCTACAAAACAAGCATTCACACACCAACGGGTACTACTCCTTATGCTTTGGTTTATGGAGCAGAAGCTATTTTACCACTGGAAGTTGAGATTCCTTCACTTTGAGTATCACTCAAAGGGTTAATCAATGATGAAGACTAAAACATATCAAGGTTGCAAGAGTTGGAATTGCTTGATGAATGGCGTCAAACTACAGTTAATCATTTAAAGGGGTATCAACAGATTATGTCCCGCAACTATAATCATAGAGTCAAACCACAAAATTTTCAAGTGGGTGACTTGGTTCTCAAAGAAAACCCTCGAAACCAGCAGGATTGAGAGAAGAAAGGAAAATTTGAACCAAATTGGTTGGGCCCGTTCATTATCGTTGTAGCTTACGGATTGGGGGCATATCAGTTGTCAATAGCAGAAGGGGACCTGTTTGAAGATCCAACCAACAACATTCATTTGAAGAAGTTCTACGCCTGAGAAAATATCAAAAACAATACAAAAAGTCCTAAAATAAAAAAATAATAAATAAATAAATTTGCCTTGATGAAAACCTGGCAAACAGGCATCTTGGTAATAGCAAAAAAATCATAAAATCAGGGAAAGTGCAATAAAAACAAACTTTGAAAACCTGGCAAATAGGCATTGTTTGTGATTTCGTTTGGCTCTCTCATCTATTAGGATTCATCTTGCATATCCATCTTTTCGTCGGTATCATCATTGCATTCACATCGCATCATCTCCTTCGAATGACAAGGATCTCATCATGGCTTGATGATTTGAGGCTTATCCTTAGCAGTAGTTGTGTCTAGTAGGAGTCAGAGTACAAGGTCACTAGGGGGTAGTTCACTTCTTGGAGCTTTTCTAGCAGGCAAAATGGCAGCATGTGTCTAAAATCGGAAACAATAGTCTTGTCCAATTAAAATGAGCTTACATGACTATTTTGACAGAAACAAAGTGGATGATCTAAATCTGAATAAAATGAATGAAAAACTTAAAAGCATAAGTTGCAAATTGTTGTTTTGATATTTGATGACATCATATTTTTGGAGTGGTTCAATGATGTATTGAACTAGAATCACAAGGAAGAAGTATGATTTTTCTTTGCTTGTTGTCTGAATGCAAATCATTAGTATGGTGCAGATTGGTCGTGGGACATGCTCTACAAAGTATCATTGATGACATTTCAAAATTTGCATAGGAAAATGATTAACTTTTGTCTATTTATGCAAGCAATACTCAGGTCATCTTGGTTCAATTATACCTTGATGCTTGTATCAACTTGCTACATCAAACATTATGAAAGTAGTAATCAGGTCATCATTGGTGCTAACATACCCTTTGATGCGTGTACTAACGTTCAACATATCAAAAGGCTCAATGATGACAAATAAACACAACAGGAAATGGCAACAAGGAGAATGGTTCATTGTTTCATTTAGGATTGCATAATTCATTATTAATTTTTAGGACTGCATAATTCATTTGCATTTTGAGGGCTTTTTAAATAGATTTTTGAAGGTTGGCCACATTCTTGAATATCTTTTTCAGACAATGGTTGAGTATGACTGGACATTTGTTACATCTCATTCTCATTCTCATTCACATTCATTTCACACCATTTTTCCATTATCATTATCATTGCACTTGCATACTTACATCATCATTTCATTTCATTATCATATTCATTATCATCTCATTTTATTTATCATGATCATTATCCATCATTACATATCACATGCATGGTCGTTATTTTAATCATTCATTAATCATTCATTAACATATACATTTGCATATTTCACACACATTCATAAATAAAATTGCATCCATCACTTAAGTTATCATGTTCATTTACATCATATATCATAAGTTCATTACATAAGTGTATTTCCATTACATCATCATTATCATTCATAGTACATCATAAATGACATCACGTGCATATCATTCATTACATATTACATCTTCACAAATCATATCCTCTCATTTCATCAAAAAATTTTATATCTTACATCATCCATTCATTGCATACATCATGAAAGAAAAAAAATCATTTAGACTATATCATATTATTATTACATCATCATACATGACATAGCATATAAAAATAAAAACAAGCATCCATAACATGTGCATAAATCATCCATAACATGTACATAATCAAATCACCACTACATCTCATAGATCTCATCAAAACAAATGTCTAGAAATACAAGGATATCAAATGTTTCAAAAAGATATATCAAATACAATGGCATAAATATGTACAACATGTCCAACATTGAGGGGCATCTGGCCGTGGAACATGACTACTGCTGCCTCTAGAGGTAATAGGTCTCGACGGATCTCTGCTCCTAGAAGCTCTGATCTCTCGTCTGACCGGCTAACCCACACACTTGGTCACACTCCTAGAGTGACTGCGTGAATGGGTCCGGGTCTGAGTACCTAACTATGTAAACTCTATCCTCCGCTCGGGTGGCACTGCCTCAAAATACCTCATCCTTTAGTACTTGGCCTCTCGAGCAATCTCTAGCCCCTCTTCTACAACCTCTCCAATCGAGGTGCTCTCCACTGACCTGAGAAGTCTCTCTGCCACCCCGTCGGCCTGTACACATCTCTCTCTGAAGCTATCCCTCTCAGCCATAAGTTGCGCTATCTGTGGGTCAGGAGGTAGTGGTTGTGCAATCTATGCCTGCACCTGACTAATGGTCAACTTTTCCTATGCTAACTAACTCCGAAGAGTTTGAACCTCCACCTGCAAAACATCCACCTATCCCTATGACGAAGCCCTGATGGTAATTCGTGGAGCCAAAGTACTCAGCTGATCCACCACTCTGGATGTCTGTGGCCTCATGCTAAAAGGAACATCGAAGAAGAAACTCTGTCTCCCAAAACCCTTGTCATCCCCGTCATCCCCACTATCTGAGTCATCTGACTTTTCATCCATCTCCTCATCCTCTGAGCTATCATCATCCACATCCATAGCCACCCCACCAATATCCTCGGCCTGCTCTACCTGTGCTTGACCCTGTGGCTACCCTGCTACTGCCTGTGCCTATCCTCGTCCTCGCTGAATCACTAGTCCTTCCATCAATGGGGTAGGCTCCTCTAGGTGGGTAAACCTCAGGAAGGGATGTGTGTAAAAATACGCTGCATAATAATCTGTTATCCCTGCATCGATAACCTCCAGATGCATGGCCCACTGAGCTGGTTGTAGCTCAAAGTACTCTGCCCTGGCTGCCTCAATGGTCATAAATGGACCCCACTCTGATACATCCTCTCATCACCTAACATAGTGTGCCACACCCTGTGGCATCATCTATACCAATCCGAGTTGTCTCAACACCCTCATGACCAAAAACCACTTGATGATAAAAGGTGTCCACCCAATCAGGTATCTAGATCTAGTCATGTATGGTAGCTCTATATCATCGGCCTCCCATGGGTCATAGTCCACATACGGTCGCCAGATGACTTTATCTAAATCATCAAGTACATGCCACTAGTACTCTAATTTACCCAGCCTCGGTTGGACAAGGGGCCTTGTATATGCATAAACATATGGAAATCCAAGGGGGCGATCTCTCTGGACAATGCGGCGTGTAATCACAAAGTGCTCCCATGTGAATATCTGTAATAGAGTCACCCCACAGGAGAGACTCTTCCCATCTATGTACATGACCTGATGAAGATCATGGTACAGATGGGCAAGCATGCATGACCCCCATGCATATTTGGTATGATAGAGAAGCATGTCCTCCAGAATCCTACCCCACCCAACCGATAGTCCCTTTGCCCTATGATCAGGACAAAGGAAACCACTGATGAATCCTGCTAAAACTGAAGGCAGTGGGGCATACCTCTCCACCATCTCCTTCTAGGGAAGCTCATATCCAGAGACATGAGGATCTTGGAAGACTCATCTCAGTGCATTTGTCCCTCCAATCTCCTTGTGATCATAGATCACAAGCTCTCCAACCACAGGAATACCCAGAATCCTGTAAACATCCTCCGGAGTCACTGTGATCTCTCCTGTCGGCAAATGGAAGGTGTTGTGCTCACTGTGCCACCTCTCTGCTAAAGTAGTCAATAGTGCCTTGTTGACCCAATACTGTGGCATCGCCAACAAAGGACCCAATCCGCACTAATATATGATCCCTAAATCATCCTCAGATAATTGCAGAACCATCTTCTAGGTACAAGGGAATCTCTCTCTAAACTAGAGGAGGTTAAATTCCTCCTTTAATCAGATCAATCAAGCAATCAAATCAGTTCAATCAAGCAATCAGATCAAATCTATCATCTATCATTTGTTTTTAAGCATGAAAGAAAATTTATCTATCATTTTGTTTTTCATATCGTATGGAAGCAAAATTTAATAGTCAAATCAATCAACATCTATCAGCCTTTCAATTGGGAAAGCAAATCTATCAGCCTTTCAATCAGGAAAACAAATCAATCATTTCGACTATTTTGTTCTTCAAACACGAAGGAAAATTTATCAAATCACCCAAATCTAATCTTAATGTTTTTCAAAAGCATAAAATCAGTTGTCTAATCTAGCAACAATCATCAAGCATGAATCAATTTTTCTTCAAAAATTGAAATTCAACAAAAATCCATGGATGCACCAAAATAGTCAATCCATGCACCAAAACATGGATACGCAACTTTACTCCATGGATGTGCTAAAACAGACGATGGATGTGCGATTTCATGAATGCGCTATTTTATCAAACAAATGCGCTAAAACAGTTCATCTATGTGCTAATCTAGCCTATGCGCTAATGTACCATCCTCCGCAGGCAGGTTTCATGGGTGCGCCATTTGATCTATCCTATGTGCTAATTCACCTATGCACAACTGTTTTGCACCTATGCACCACTTTGGATGCACCGGTTTATCTAACCTATGCGCTAAACTAAAGCTCGTATGCGCTGAAATACAAATTCTATGCACTAAAACATAATTTAAAAAATCAAAAAAATTCAAAAAAGCATTCAAAAATCACTAAAAAATTGACGGAGAGGTTTTGATTGACTTACCGGAGGTCCATAGGCTGCAGGTCTTTGATGATGGCGGCCTCGCTCGAATCTATGGCACTCGTAAGGGATCGACGTTGCTAAAATCTCTCTCAAAGCTCAAAAATTCTCAAAGCTTACTGTTTAAATAAAAATGACTTTTCACCTTTTTCACCTTTTAAAGGGGTAAAAGTGGTAAATTATTTTTATTTTTACTATGCAAAGTGCTATTTCGAGAGCTAAATCGCCAAAATTTCTCCGAAATCATCTAAAAATCTTCCAAATCATCCTCATCATCATTCTCATCATGCAATTTATCTCTCGAGGGGGCATATAGCATCATCATTTAAATTTTTCAAAATTAGGGGCAAATTCTTTGAAGCAATGCGTAAAACACATCACTTCAAAGAGGGGCAAAATGTACACATCTAAAAATGGTCACGGTTAACCAAACCTGTTAATTAATTAAATATGAATTATTTAATTAATATTCTTAAGTCATCTACATATAAATAAATGTAATTATTTATTTATATTGTTCATTTTTCCAATTCTTCTAGTTTAATTAAATAAATAAGTTTATTTAATTAATGCTACCTTCCTCTTAATTAATTAAATAGATTTCACAATTTATTTATATTAATTATCACAAGGTTAAATTCTAAATTTAAATGATATTCTTCATTTCACATTTAATTAAATATTTTTAATATTTAATTAAAACACTTTCTAAATTCTTCACTCTTCTCACATAATTAAATATTTTCAATATTTAATTAAAAGCTTTTCATTTCCCACACATATTTAAATATTTATTTATTTAAATTATGGAGACATCTTCCATTTTGTCTCTTCATTTTCCATCTGTCTCTTAAAATTCTACCTTCTTTTCAAATTCTCGATCTCTCACCGTTCATTTTTAATAGGTTTGAACTCGACCGTTGATCTTGGCCAATTGAATTCTTGCCTTCAAAAATCTATAAATACAACTCTCTTGTGAGTTGAAAAGGACCTCGAATTCTAGATTTTCATACATATTTATTATAGTCGCATTTCAATTTTATCAAACATTTCTAGCATTTAATTAACATTTCAATTTCATAGCTTAAAGCATATTAGCAATGCAAATTCATTTTCATTAATCTCAATCTCTCAAGCTGCCATTCTACAAGTTGTTGTTTAAAACAACTAAGAGCTAGCATCTTGAAATGAATCCTTAGAGATAGAGGACAATGAGATGAATTTGAAGAAGCTGCCTGTGTTTAGAGTTTGCATTTTGGTTTCTTTAATTTAATTTCTTTAATCTAATGTTTCATTGGTGTATTATATTAGATTCATTTTGATTTACACATTCTAACGTACACAATTACTGAATAAAAACTAATAATAATCTAACTAAACTAAAGGAACATATTACCCACCAAGTGGCCCCCATTGGATGACTATCATCTAAACTAATACAAACTTAGATACACAACTCAAAATCTTATTTCATTCATTGGAAAATGCAAATACAAAATTATGTGTGATTATCAGCTTGTACAATAACTTGGCGATCGAATCACTAACTCGCTAACTCTTGAGGAAGGAGGATCCGAACCTTATTTGTACTAACTAAATAGGGCCAGCAAATCCCACTAACTGAGAGGATGCCATTTAGGGAAAGCAAAGAAGAGAGTGGAAGGGCGGTTACACATGCAGGGAAACCATTCAGACATGCATACCCAAATGTAGACTCGACCACTGTAAGAATGCCCACAATGCTAAATGCCATTAAAGATCGATACAAATAGGTTACATGTGGCTGACACGGGAATCTTTCTCCGTTTTCCCCAATTGACCTTCGCATGATTCCTCAACTTGAACAGCTCGCGGTTGTGTTTCTCAACTTAGCATTTCTAATCATGTCTACATGGCAATGTCAATACACATAATAATTGCATAACTATAACCACCTTAAAGAACATTTATCAATCAAATGCAAGATTAATATAGATGGTCCACATAATAAGTAAATATCATTAAAACTAGAGAAATGAAATTAATCCCAAATGTCTTATGTTTGAGAGAATCTATATAAAAGTGTCATCATATAATATCAAAGTCTATGGTAACTTTAGCAAATAACAAGAGATTCTACCCCCCAACTAAGCAAAAAATTAGACTCATCAAAGGCCATAAGTCTAGAGATTATGAAGATCATATTTCTCAAAGGACTTGTTGAAGACGCTAGGAGTCTAGATTTAATGGGAAAAGGAGATGTGCACCAAATTACACTCGAGGATATTTGTGAGTTATGTCAGAATTTCTCCTGTACTTGAGGAGGTATTGGTAAGACTACTATTTTTAGAGGTTCCAATAAAATAGATAAATTGCTTGAGGAGATATCCAATCTTAAAGCCAACATTCTCATTTTTTTAAATACCGCGTTGGATGGAATACAGGCCAAAACACGTAATCCTAAGACCTTATCTATCTATTGTCTTAGGTGTCAAAACAAACATCTCTTAAGAGAATGTACTATGGACAAAACTGACATTTGCCAATTTTGTGAGAAGATTCGTGCCACTAACCAATGTGAGATCTTAAATGCAATCAAGAATTCCAAGAAGAGGACATCTCAAGTTGAGGAAGAGGTGAACTTTGTAAATCCACGACCTAGAGGGAATATCTCTTACGGTCAAAATTCAAATCCTACCTAGCAACCTCCAAACAATTGGAATAACAATCAATAGGCAACACGTTGGCCTCAAGCAACACCTAACTTGGGAGCTTATCCTTGGGAACCACCTGACTAGGCAAACTAATCCTAGGGAAACCCTCGATGGCAAAATTAGACTCAAAAATAGTGGTATCCTCCAGAAAATCCTGTGCCTCAATGGAACCAACCTCAAAATCAATTTTATACTGGACCAAGAAGGATGCCTAATCAACAGCAGAATCTATTACCAACTCCTCAGAACCCTAAAAAAAAACAATTAGATTAACCAATCATAACTTCTAGTGCAACCTATTCCTAATCCAAAGAATAATCATCAGAATACACCCCAATGTATTCTACAAAATAGGAAAATATGACTTGATTGAATGCCATCCCTTGTGGATATCTATAGTTAAGGTTGGGAAAAATACTCCAGAAACCTACTATAGTTGAGATCCTAGATGAACTAGTTAAAGAGCCTGTTAATAAGACTAAGACGTCTTCCACACCTTTTGAGAAAAACCTAGTGAGTACTCAAGACAAGACCCTTCAACCATCTCTAGTTGGAAATTCCGAGTTACCTCAGGAGGAGGGTGGTCAGTCTCCAACTGATCCTTTAAAGAAGGAATCCACCTTGAAAGAGAAAACTCAAACCCATTTTTTGGAGCATCTGAAATCAACCACCTTGAAAAATCCTTTGGAAATATCCTTATCCACCGAAACCATGCTGATTCAGGAGATTAAACAACTTCAAATCGAGATTCCTCTGTTACAAGCAATCAAAGAGATTCCTAAACTAAACCAATTGATCAAACAGTTGTGTATCAAAACACTAGGAAGGAAACCAAAATAGATAAATACTATTCACATAAATGGTTTCCTAGCTAACTTTTTGGGTGGAAAAACCATAACTCCAAAATATGATGATCCAGGTAGTCCACTTATAACAGTGACAATTAATGAGGTAGAAATACCTAATGCACTTGTGGACCTAGGACTAGCCATTAATGTAATGACTTCCAATGTGATGGAAACATTGGGACTCACTGATTTACATCCCACAACTTCAATGTTGAAAATGGAAAATCAATCAATTGCTATTCCGAAAGGTGTCTTAGAAAATTTTCTGGTCAAGGTTGATGGTTGGGAATATCTAGTGGACTTCCAAGTAATCCGGTCTCTTACACCAAAGGATAGCTATCCTATAATTATAGGAAGGCCATGAATAGCTACTGCTTAGCCAAGATTGATTGCAGAGAGGGAGGAATGACCATTTCACATGGTCCTAACAACAAACATTTATCTCTTTATCCTCTCACTAAACTTGCTAAACATAACAAAGTTTGGGTTGGTGAGCCAGATGGTCCTAACGAATAAGAGAATTTGGCCTCAATTTCTATGGTAGTCATTAAGCAACATGGTGAGTAGTTAGACAATGAATTAGAAAACAATATGGAAAATCTTACCATGGAATCAAGTGATGAGAAAATGTTAGACATAGATGAGATTCTAAGTGACCCGATTAATGTTGGTCACACTGAATTTGATTACACTAGATTTATGGGAATGCCTTGTCCTCTAGCTAATATAATTCCAAAAATGAATCACTTCTTTGAAGATATTGACGGACTCCATAAAACCATACCACATAGTTTTCCTCTCAACACTTTGAATAGAGAAGTGTATACTATCACCTCCAACCATCAAAGGGTCAAAACCGTCATGTTATTACTAAGGAAAACTTTGAATATCAATAGCTGGTTGACAGAGCCAGAAGGGCATAAATTTTTTGATGTCTTGGTGAATAGATCTAAAGATTTTTCTTGGGATTATAAAGACATGAGAGGAATACACCCAAGTGTTTTTACCCATCACATCTACACTGAGGATGTTAGACTTGTTCGTCAACCTCAGCAAAGGCTCGATCTTGCTTTGAAGGACATTGTTAAAATTGGAATTGATAAATTCTTGCACATAGGATTTATCTATCCCATTTTTGAAAGCAAATGGGTTTCACCTCAGGTAGTGGTCCCAAAGAAAAATGGGAAGTGGAGAGTGTGTGTTTATTATAGGGAACTTAACAAGGCCACTCATAGATAGTACTTCCCTTTACCGTTCATAGACCAAGTCTTAGAGAATTTGGTTGGAAGGAAGTACTTCTCATTCCTAGATGGATTTAGTAGATATAATAAAATACAAGTTATACCTAAAGATCAGGATAAGAGAAATTTTAATTTCCCTTCGGGAACATTCACATATCGTGTCCTTCCCTTTGGGCTATGCAATGCTCTTGCAACATTTCAGAGAGCTATCCTGGCAATATTTTTTGAGTTAGTGAATGAATATGTGGAAGTCTATATGGATGAATTCACTATGTATGGGTCAACTTTTGATGAAGGACTTAAAAATATGGACAAAGTGCTGAAGTGATGTGAGGACCATCAGCTATCCCAAAGCCACAAAAAATGTCTAATAATGGTAGAACAAGGGATAGTGTTGGGACACCGCATTTCAATTGAAGGGATAAAAGTTGATCCTAAGAAAATCAAGGTGATACAACAACTTGTGACCGTAAAAAACCCAAACTGATATTAGAAGTTTCTTAGGGCACACTCGATACTATCAAAGATTCATAGAAAATTTTAGCAAGATTGCAGCCCCTATATTTTCTGTTCTCCAAAAGAATGTTGATTTTACCTGGACACCTGAGTGTCAATCATCATTTGAAATCATTAAGGAGAAACTCATCTCCGCTCCTGTCATACATGGACCTAATTGGAACCTTCTATTCCATATTTATGTTGATCATGCTATTGGAGCAGTATTAGGACATGAAGATAAGAATGGGGGAATGTATACTATATATTTCATTAGTAAGATTTTGAATCCAACAGAACAAAATTATACCACCATGGAGAAATAATTCTTAGATGTAGTCCATGCAATCAAGAAATTTTGACATTACATCATGGGGTACAAAGTAACTGTGTATACATATCATTCAAACATCAAGTACCTAATGAATAAACATGTAGTGAATGGTAGGATAATCGGGTGGTTATTGCTTTTACAAGAATTCAATGTAACCATTATTGAAAAACTAGGGAAGTTTAATGTAGTTGTAGATTTCTTATTCTGAATCAAACAAGATGATGAAGATTGTACTCCGATGTAGGATGAATTCCCAGATGAATTTTTTTTTCATATCCATTAATACTCCTTGGATTTTTTATATCGGCAATTACTTGGCCACCTCAGAATTGGCACCTGATCTCACATCCAAAAAAAGAAACACCTCATTCGAGAAAGCGCTCCATTGAAATGGATTAATAGGATATTATTTCAATGTCGTCCTAACATGGTTTTACGACATTTTGTTAGGGAAAATGAGACCTCTAACATCCTTAGAGCTTGCCATGATGACCCTTCTAGAGGTCATTATTCTTCCAAGAGGACGTTTCATAAGATTTTGGGTGCGGGATATTACTGGCCCTCTATGTATAAAGATGTCAAGAGATATGTTCACCGCTGTAATGAATGCCAAAGGGTAGGGAGACCTACAACATCCAATGAAATTCCTTTGCAACTACAAGTATTCCTTGAACCATTTGAAAAATGGGGATTGGATTTTATCGGTCCTATAGACCCTCCTTCACAAGGAAAATAGTACATTTTGGTCTGTACCGACTATCTGACTAAATAGGCAAAAGTTCAAGCTTTAAAAGTTGTTAGGGAAGAACAAGTAGCTGACTTCCTATAGAATAAGATCTTTCTCAGATTTGGAGCCCCTAGAAAAAAAGTAACAGATCAAGGACCTCAGTTTATGTCTAAAGTCCTATTAGCTTTCACTAATCATTTCCAGGTAAGCCATAAGAAGTCATCACCCTATCACCCACAAGCGAATGGTCAAGTAGAAGTCACTTATAGGGAGCTAGAGAACATTCTAACAAAAATAGTTTCATCAAGTAGGAAGGATTGAGCGAGAAAATACCTGAAGCCATCTGGGCTTATAACACAACTTGGAAATCAACCACTGGTTTCAGTTTGTACAAGTTAGTTTTTGGGAAGAAACTCATTGGTTGAGTCCATATGAAATATTCAAAGTATTTCCAAATGGAGAAATGCAACTCAAGCCCATTGATGGTGACATTGGAACCCTTTTGGTCAATGGTCATCGATTACACATCTACCATAAACTAGTTAATAGGGAAGAATTCACAAAAAAAAGGTAGAAATGCAAAGAAAAGTCCAATGCATTAACTCTACTATGACATAGCCAATGTAGTTTTTATTTTGTTGCCACATATATAAGTCTTAAAAAAATGAAAAATAAAAAAAATGCATGTGTATGTATTTACTTTACTTCAAAGCATTTCTTTTGAATTTTTCATCTTTTGGACTTGGCTAAAGTTCATTTTTGACTTGCAGGACTTTATCTTTAATCAAACACAAATTCTGGTGCATCTTGTTATGATGCTCTGAAACTTGTTGGCTCGGTTGTTGTGATGCTCTAGAACTTGCACACTTGACTAGTGCCATTCCTTGTCGTATTCCTATAGTTTGGTGTGTCTTTCAACGATGCTTCAGAAAGTATAAGTCCAAATTCCTTCATTTTTTTCCCTCCTTTCGACGATACTTCGAAAACATTTCTTGTTGCATGTTGGATGCATCTTTTAGCGATGCTCCAAATTCTTTTTTATTTCTTCCTTCCGATGACATCTTTCAACCATGCTCTGGAAATTCTACTTTCTTCCTCTAGCTGCATCTTTCGGTCATGCTCTAGAAATTTTGTTGCTGCTTCTGATTGCATCTTTCAATGATGCTTTAGAAATTTTGTTGCTACTTTCAGCTACATCTTTTGGCAATGCTCCAAAAATATTTGGTTGCTACTTTAGCTGTATCTTTCGGTGATGCTCCAGAAATTTCATTGTTGCACTCCGATGGAATCTCTCAGCGATGCTCTGGAATTTTTCCACTTCACTTCTTCATTCTAGGTGCATCTCTCAGCATGATTTGGAATGTTTTATTCTTCAGTCCTATTGCATCTTACAAAAATGTTCTGAATTTTTGTATATATATTTTTTTGAATGCTTTTATTTTTCCAACGTCATACACATTCCCATTATTAAAATTTTGTCATCACCTTGGAATCCACACCCCACATTACCATTCGCCCTACATTACCATCTCCTATCATGATAAATTAAAATTATTATGACTACTTTTTCATCATAATAATTTCACCATTACTTAGTTGTCCCATTCATGTTCATAATAAATTCATCGCCACCCTCGCCAACTCATCCAATTTTACCGTTATGTAAGTAAAGGTAAGTGATTTTCGAATCGATGATGGAACATAAGGTATGCACAATTTTTTTTTATTTAAGTAGGTAATTATTTTGAATAAAGATAAATAAATTGGCACGATCCATCCCCTTTCCAAATTTAGTAAACTATGCAATTGTTCATTTTCTTGAAGTACTTAAATTTTTGCACTTTTTCCCATGCAAAGTCATAATGAAAGTACAAAAAAACCCAAATGTGATAATTAAATCATGTCCCATCAGTTGTATCGAGTACAGGGGATTGAAAAGCTACATTTTCTTTACTCTACAATTCAGTTTGTTTAAGCAATTTTCTCTAAGTGCCATAGCATTTCAACATAAACTAAGCAGATCCATAAGAAAACCATAGTATGGGAGGAGCTAAATGGAAGTCTGTACCAACTTCAGTAGACAAATTATTTGCATTAAGCAATATTTCAAAATTGTTCCAAAGAGTGGGGTGGCTGGAGTTCATAAAGAAATTTGAGGGGCACAATGAGAAATTAGTGGAAGAATTTATGAAGAATTTCATAGATGGTCAGTCTATAGTGCGTGGAAAGTGATTTCAGGTAATTGCTAAGATCATCTCTCGTCTATCTAGTCTTGAAAATCAAGGTGTTAATTTTTCAGAAACTACCAATATCTCTTATCAGAAAATGGTAGAGATTTTCATAGAGAAGTGGAACTTCAACCTTTGTTAATTGTAAGTACTAAAGGGAAAAACAAATGATTTTAGAGAATGTTCATCCTAGAGCCCTAGAGAACAACAGTGGCTTGGATTATTAATTATTTCACTTGTGAAGGACAATGTGCAGCAGTTGTAGGTCTACCTTTTCACTTATTTGCCCATTTGTTCCATGGCACTGGAAACCCTACATTTAGGGTTAATTTTCTTGCAATTATTTGTGATTTTGTTACCACATGATAGAAAAATTGAAAATTGGTTTAGGACCACTCAAAAAACATGGCCTCATAAACTTAATATGTAAATACCATTTCCGAAAGAAAAATAGAAAAAAAGTGGTAGAAATTTCTCCAAAAAATTGAAAATTCAAAGCCTATAAGACACCTTGAAGAAGGTGAATCGTCTGGGTGGGTGGCTCAACATTTGGAAGAGCATTCCCCTAAGCTCTAGAAGCTTTTGAATCCCAACATGCCACAATAGCTCCTGATGATGAAGTGCCAAAAATATTACCTAATATTTTAAAGTCCATGGCCCAAAATTGATAGGAAAAGCATGGAATGCTTGTGAATAGAGATATACCCCTCTTCCTATACACCTTAAAAGGGGAGAGTTGATTTCACCTACAAAAATTAAGTGGTATTACAAAAGAACAGAGGCCTTGGCAGATATTCTGCAGCAACTCAAGACTGATTGGATGGGAATGAGATAAAGACCCCCATTACTTCTTTCACCACCCTTGCAGTGCATATTACTACAGATCATAATTCTGAATATTTACAGTCAGGGAAGGGAAGGTCCAGATTCAATGAGGGTTTGCTTTGAAATGTTGATGAATGGGATAGAGAAGCAAAAGATGCATATGACCTTAGTACCAAGAATGAGGAGTTAAACAGGAATAGGGGAAATTGAAAGGCACAACAAAGAGCAGGAGGACATGCTCAAGCTTAGAAGGGGGAGAAGTGATGAGGTATAAATAACCTCATGAATATAAACAGCCAAATACCCTTCCTTATTTCTCCCAATTTCTTTTACCCTGCCAATTGTTTATCTTTAGGATTAATAATTGTTTTTTTGTGAAAATATGTAGAATCTTTATTTCCTAAAATCAATTGAAATAAGATGACTAGCGCTAACATAATGGTATAGTTTTTTGTATTGTATAGGTCATTATGCAAAGTCAGTTATTATGCACAACTAAGTAGATTTTAATGCAGACTTCAAAGAAATTTAAGACAAGCGTTGGAAGTCTAGGTGCCAAAATTTTAGGAAATGCATAGTGGATCGAGTATTTTAATGCTTTCAATTTAATTTTTGTTTAAAGACTATGGATCAATCTGAGCCTTTTAACTGCTTTATGTTATGGACCTAAGTTCGTTAGGTAGTTGAATTTTGTTGAATACTTTTTCAATGGTGATCTTCACCATCTGAAATCTAGGACTTTGTTAGCAGTTTTGTATAAATATGTAACTGCCATAAATAATGATATTGGATATCGTTATGTTGTCATAATGTGATTTTGAACTATGTCTTTGTGTTACACATTTTCTAATATGAATAAAATAAGCTTTTCCAGTCTTATTCTAAGTTACTAGTTCTATGCAATGGAATTATTTTGGATGGATTAATTTTGAAGATATGAAAGTTTGTGTGATTTGAGTTAAGCGTAGATATACCCAAGAGCTAGCCACTCAAGGGAATTTTGTAGTATAGATAAGTATTTTCATTTTCAATTGTATTATTTTTATTTTGTACATGATAAATGTGAATGAATGTGATTTGTATGTGTCGATATTTATTAAGTTATTCCTATAGGTTGTAGTTCGAGTTTGTAATCTTTAGTTTTGTTTATATGAAATTTCAGAGCACTCACTCTAGTTGTTAGGTGTAGGTTGTTAAGTTTGTTTTATGTTCACAGTTAGATGTTAGTTAATGGTTGTTGTCATTTAAACTTTACAATTTTATTGCAAGCATTTTGTTTCAAATTATTTTACATGATTTGTAGTTTAATCATTTCATGCTTTCTAGTTTAATAATTTTATGCTTTTTAGCTTAACAGTTTCTTGCTTACTAGCTTAGACAACTTTACGGTTTCTAGTTTAATGGCCTTTTAGTTGAAGTTATGTTTTCAAATTGTTCCAAAAATTTAGAAAATATAAGAGAGTTAGTCAAGATGTTTCCTATTGCATACAGTCTCTGAACACTGCCCGATTGATATTATTGATGCATTTTCAACTAAAGAGATAGGACCTAATGACAGCCTGTCAAAATCCTTTTAGGAAAGAACTCCACTCTAGAAAAGAGGGCACTTGTATATTATTTATCTTCAGAAGAAAGATACACCATAATACACTTCCTTTATTATCTCCTACAACCTAGATGCTTCCATACACCTACACATAACACACAATGATACTACCATCTCAAGGGTCCAATTTATAGAACTTTTGGGAGGAAAAACCATAGTGGTAAACTGAAGCAAGAAGTACCAAAACCACTTGAAAAAATCCATGCCCCTTCCTTGGAAAACCAAGATTCATGATAATAATTTACTTAATTTGCACAATTTTTTAACATGAGTTCCTAACCCATAGCCCCTTGAATGTTTTCCTTCAAGAAGCTCCAATGATTGCTTAACTTCTAGGTGGAGAACCAATGGATAATTTTTTGCCTCCAAACTTGATGCCCCACACAAGACCCTTCACATTCCTAATGTGAACACCTAAGAGGGATCATTTTTCCCTCTAGTGACGTGTAACCTCCACCAACATTAAATTTCCTCTTGAAAATGCAATTACAATATGCCAATATTAAATACATTCCTCACATGTCCCTTAGGACACTTTCCAAGAAAAATGGAGACATGAAAAAGACATAGGTTTACAAGTTAAATGTCACCTAACTTAACATGGATAGTACCAAAGGCAATGTAAAATAATTCCCTAAATGATATAAATGGATAAGTATTACATGATAAATGAGTAAACCTAGTATTAGTGGACAAAACATGTAAGAGTGTACGAAAAATGTAAGAAAAAGTAGTTAAATATGGGTGATACTGCCATGGACTTGATAAAAGTTGTGAACCCCAATCCTAGACTTGAAAAAATATGAGAAACAAACACATAGTTAGATTCATATGCAAGTTAGAACTAAGATTCCCCATGAAATTCATCTACAATGCTCAAAAATAGGAAAATGAAGAACAAAATATGGAAAGCAATTGAAATCCTAATTAAGCATGCAAATCCTCAATCCCATGGGGGAATTGGTGCTAATTATGTATAGAAATTGGCCATTTCCCAACGCCTATGATGCAATGTTGATGAGTGATGTCCTTTGATGAAAATTTTGTGATTTTATTTAAATCAAAGTTGAGAAGAAAATGGTTTAGGCTTTAATTAAATAAAGATTTTGATTTATTTAACTAAAAGGGGATGATGTTAGATTAAATTAAATAAGGTTTAATTTATTCAATTTAATAGGATGACTTTAGAGATTTTAATTAAATAAAACTAATTATTTAATTAAATAGAGACATAGGGTTAATTAAATTAAATTGATTAAATTAATCAACATGGAAGAATGACTTAATCGGATAAATAATGATTTATTCAGTTAAGGGATGAAAGGTGATGACAAGCTAAGAAGATGATTCAGGATGAAATGATGTTAGTAATCTGGATCAAGTGTGTCGGTATATTTTTCGTGTCTACATTTTGCCCTTCTTTGAAGCAATGCACTTGTTGTGATCAAAATTCAAAAATTTCTCAATTTTTTCGGATGCCCCATTGCTGCCCCAATGATAAGGATTATGCTGGTATAATACCCCCTCGAGAGATCAAGAAAAAATGTTCGATTTTCTAATTGAGATCATGATAAAATGCGAGAGGAGTGGTTCTATTGATCAAAGGATGAAAGATAATTCTTTAAAAAGATCAGATATTTGACATAGACAATTTTGATGATGTATAGACAGTCATCGACGATGGATAGCCTCATGTATATTTTGATACAACACACCAATTTTAGATAGAAATGTTAGTAAAGCTAGAAGAATAAGAAGAATAAGATGATGAAAGGAGGATCCACTAAGGCTATGTTATTAGAGATGATGGTGATGACGATTTTCTTATTGGGAGTTGGGATTTTCAAAGGGCCAATTACTTAATGTTTGATAATACACATAGGTACGATGCATCAAGGTATAAAGAACCAAGATGGAATTATACCTAGTGTGATGGACTTTGACTCGACAATCAAATAATATTTTTTCTGTTCACACTTGACATATAGAACCTTATTAAGGATGTAGTTGAAATATTCTAAATATATAAGACTAAAACATAGAAAAGCAAACCTTCCTATGTGGTCAACAAGACACCTAAAACACCTTCCCTACAAACCAAACAAAGCACGCATGACAAATTTATTTTACAAGAATATCCAACAAGCATAGTAGATAAAAAGATAATTATCATTACCCCATTCCTTTCTCTCTAAATCCTTTTGTTTGGACATCACTGAGAGGTCATAAAAAATGAGCGTAATAAGATAAGTCAAAAAGACCAAGATAAAGAAAACAAACAAGCTAATGTTCTTCATACCTCTAGCCAAGACTAAACCACAGTTATGCCTGATGTTGATGTCCATTGTAGAAAGGATTCATCCTAGGACATGTTGTGATCAGATGATGAAGAGATTTGTTTGGATGATAAGCTATTGATGCTCCGAGTTTGTTTTACTTGCTTGCTTACTGATCTAGACTTGAGACCTTGAGGATTGGGTTTGCACTTTTGGACCTACTAAACTTTCTTCCAACTATTTTGCCAAAGGATAAAGGTGATGATTGATTTATTATGAATGAGATTATTTTGGGTGAGAGCGAGATGAGATGGATGCACCATTTTGGGTTTTTTCAAATATTTGGATGTTTTTGGTGTTTTGAAATGTTTTGAGGCTATTTTTGGGATTTTGAATGTTTTACAAATGTTTTGATTTTCCAATTTTCCAATGTTTTTGGTTTTTATGAGATTTTATGAATTTTTTATTTTATTTTATGTCTAGGGGGCTCATCAATGATGGCCTTGCCTACATTTAAGCTTAGAGACAGCGTAGTTCGATTGATGACTTGACCAATTTACAAGATGAAGATATAAACAAATGATGAATTGGCAGCTTATTGTGATAGATGCCTAAAGGACTGACCTAGGGTGTCTCAGGGGATGACCAAAGATCAACCTTGCCCATGTTCAAGCTCAGAGATGACATAGTTCAGTTGGATGGCTCTATTTTTAGTTTTTTAGATTTTTGACACGTTTTGGATTTTGATATGATTTGGATGCTTTGGATTTTTGATTTTATGATTTTTTTGGATTTTTTGAGTGTTTTTAGGTATTTTGACTTTAAGGAAGATCAAAAGAATATACATGAATCCAATCTGATGTCGGTACAAACATGCCCCTAGTTTGATCTGATAGACTACTTCAATACAGGTAGGACAAACTGACCATAGGAATATGCCAAGTAGTACTAGGGTGGATCATGATACGAACACAAAATCAAGCTATGGATGTGAATGGATGGATGGATGGATAATTAATGGTGGATGAATGGTAAGATGCAATGGATAAGTGAGTGTGAAAATTAATCCGCGAAGATCCTGGTGGATGGAAAGTGTTTTATATACGCTTGGCGCCTGTTTGCCAGGTTTTCACCAGGGTACATGTCCAGACTACCACCAAAGTGGTTTTCACTAGAGGACAATTTTTTCTCTTTACTATTTTTAATCCCTTTTTTTCTGATATTTTTGGATGTTTATATTTTTTAATTTTTTTTTTGTCACCATAATGCATGTTTACCAATTTTTCATCAGGGTGACCATTTTTCCAAGATATATATATATATATATATATTTTGTATTTTTTTGGTTCTATACCTTGAAATATTTTGGGCATAAATATTTTGGAGATGGGAGTTGTTCATGGAATCTTTCAGAGGTTCGCCTTTCGATGTTGATAATTGATATGCCCCTGACTTGTAGCTCGTTGTGATGATGAAAGGTCCGAACTAGTTAGGTTCAGATTTTCCCTTTATATTCAGATTTGGCACGTTCTTTTGATTCTTCTTCAATACTAGCTCGTTGACTTGGAAGGTCCGCCTCTTGATTTTCTTGTTGTAATTGTGTTTCAGGTGGTTCTGATAGAATTGTAAGTGATTTAGGGCATCCATGCACCTCTCATCCAGTAACTCTAGCTCATTTAGTCGTGAGACTCGGTATTCCTCATTTGTAATGAGATTTTGTAGGGATACCCTCAGGGACGGGAGCTGGATCTCAATTGGGAGGATGGCTTCTGATCCATAGACCAAGGAGAATGGGGTGGCACCTTTTGGTGTGTGGATGTTTGTGCGATAGGCCCATAAGGTTGGATTTAGCTGCAAATGCCAATCACGACCTACGTCATTGACTGTTTTCTTAAGGATTTTTAGAATGGTTTTGTTGGTGGCTTCTACCTGGCCATTGCCTTGGGGGTAATATGAAGTGGAAAAACAATGTTGGATGTTGAATTTTTCACATAAGTCACGATTGTCCTGATTTTTGAATGGTGTCCCATTATCTGAGATAATGGCTTGAGGGACACCGTATCAGAAAATGAGGTTGCTCAGAATGAACTTAGATATCTGCTTTCCAGTTATGTAGGTCATGGGAATGGCTTTGACCCACTTTGTAAAGTACTTCATGGTGGTGATGAATAATTTATGGTCATTAGATGAGGTGGGGGTGATTTATTGATGAGATCGAGCCCCCACTGTGAAAAGGGCCAAGGTGTAACAATGGGATGAAGCTCCTGAGTTGGTGCATGGATGAGGTCCCCATGCTACTGACACTACAAACATCTTCTGACAAATTCATGTGTGTCTTTTTCCATTGTGGGCCAATAGTATCCGGTCCTCAACAATTTCTTAGCGAAAGTCATACCGCTTGAGTACGAACCACAAATGTCATTGTGTACCTTGATTAAAGCAGTCAGGGCTTCCTCAATATTTAGGCAATGTAATAGGGTTCCTTCAATGCTCCTATAGTAGAGAATTTCTCCTAAGATGACGAAACATGAAGAATTTTTGATAAAAGCTCATTTAAGGTTCGAGGTTATATCAACGGGCAAGAGTCCTATTCTCGAATAGGTGTAGATGTCATGATACTAGGGATCACCGGGACCAACAAGTTCACACATGAATTCAGACTTTGGTACCTTGAATGCTGGTATGAGAAGTTGCTCTACAAGGAATTCTCGCTTTGGGACATTGTGTAGGATTTCCAAGAGTGATCCAATTGTAGCCATTGTGTCCATTGCTCTCGGTAGCTATTCAAATGTGATATGAATGAATGAATCTTTGAGTCTCTCACCTAACTTCTTGTATGGAGTTATTTTATCATCCTTTGTCTAATATTCATTGTTTACTTGATTGATTATGAGCTGAGAGTCCCTATATACCTTTAGAGCCATAATTTTCCATTGTACTACAATCCTTAAGCCTGTAACAAGAGCCTCATATTTGGCTATATTATTTGTGCATGGGAATGCCAGCTTGTAAGATTTGGGTATGCAGTCTCCTTGGGGAGTTATGAAGAAAATTCCTGCTCCTGACTCGTGTTGCATGTAAGATCCATCAAAATACATCTTCCAGTGGTCTGCTACACTTAGGCTAAAAATTGATTCCTAGGGGAATTATAAGATAAGTGGGTTTTATGTGTATATAGGTGCCTCTGCTAGTTGATCTTCAATTACTTGTACCTTGATGGCCTTATGCTACACATATTCAATATCATTTTTTTTCAATATCTTGACCCACTTGGTTGTTCATCTCGTAAGAGTGGCTTTAGAAAGTAGGTACTTGAGAGGATCTATTTTGTAATTAGCTTGATCTAGTGAGCTAGAATGTAGTGGCTAGAATTTTGAGCTGCAAATATGACTGCTAAACAAGATTTTTCAATAGGAGTGTAATTTATCTTATTTCCTACCATGGTCCTACTGATATAGTATATTACTCTTTCTCTTTTATTTTCATCATGTTGAGCTAAGAGAGTACTGAGAGCTATCGTTGTTGCTTAAATGTATAGGATTAGTGGTTTTCCTGGAATTGGCGATATCAAAACTAGTGGTGTGAGTAGGTATTCCTTGATATTTTTAAATTCCTAGTCGCACTTGTTGTCCCATTTGTATGCTACCCCCTTGTGGAGTAGATGAGAATATGGGGTCGTTTTGTCTACCAATTGTACTATGAATCTGTAGATAGAGTAGAGTCTTCCCTATAGGTCTCTTAGCTACTTTAGTGTCCTGGGTGCTTCCATTTCAAGGATCGCCTTGACTTTGGCAGGATCTACCTCTATTCCTCTCATTGACATGATATACCCCAAGAGCATGCCTGATTGTACTCTGAAGACACACTTTTTTGGGTTGAGATAGACCTTGTACTTTTCCAACCTATTAAAAATGGAGCTCAATGCTGATATGTGGTCCCATATTTTTCTTGATTCTACCAATATTTCATCCCCGTAGTCTTCCACCATCTTATGAATCATGTCGTGAAAGATCAATGTCATGGATCTTTGATAAGTTGCTCCTGCATTCTTTAGCCCAAATGGCATCATGTTATAGTAGTAGGTCCCCCATGGATATGTGAACGTTATGTTGTGTTGGTCCTCCTTTGCTATCATGATCTGATTATATCCAAAAAACCCATCCATTAGTGATAGCATCTCGTGTCTGACCATCATAACCACTATCATGTCAATGTTGGGTAGTGGAAAGACATCCTTAGGACACGCTTTGTTAAAGTCTCTAAAATCAGTGCAAATGCAGATGCCCCCAATGGGTTTTGAAATAGGTACTAGGTTGGATACCCACTTTGAATAGTTGATCAAGTGTATGAATCTTGCATCCAAGATCTTTTGTAATTCCATTTTGGATAGCAACGCTCTTTGGGGATGCATCTTTCTGAGCTTTTGTCTCACAGGTTTTGCTTCAGGATATACAACCAAGTGATGAACTACCACCTTTGGATCAAGCCCAGGCATGTCAGCATAAGTCCATGCAAATTTTACCTTTCTTTCTTTTAGGAATGCAGCTAAGAGTTCATATTCTTTCGTTAGAAGTGATTCAATGTAGAAGGTTATGTGTGGTAGCTCCTCTATTCCCAGGTTGACAAGATTGTATTGTTCTACTAGGACTGTTGATTTTTCTTGATGAAGTGTAGTGAGGGGAAGATTGAATCCTTCATCCTCCAGTGCCTCAAAGAGGTTTTCACCATTGGATGCATCCTTTATTTTTACTATTTTAGGGTCAGAGAGTGCCACAGTGTGGTTTTCACTGAAGAACCTTGATATTATTCACAATTTATCACTTTTGAGACTGAAAGATTCAATCATCTCCCCATAATAGGCTTGAGTATGTAATGTTATGTCAAACCCAACCTTATGATCTTTGTATGGTACTATATCCCTTAGTCCCATGAATTCTGAGAGTGCCTCATCATTTTCGAACGTGTCCAAAATTGGTGGTCCTCATTGATCGTAGTCGATGATTTGGGGGTAGACCAGATTTATCTTGTGTGTTTGTTGGTCCGACTCAAAGGATGATATACTAATCACAAGGAGGGAGGAATCCTTGAAAATAATGGGTAAGCCGACTATTATATCCTCATCATTGCTACTACTACAAACATCAGTGATATCAAAGGTGAAGTTGTCTAAGGGTAGAACTGTAGATACAGGTAGCTGAAGGGAAGTTATTTTAAACCGAGGGGGAGTCCTAATTTCTCTAACTGGGGGACTTTAGCCATGTATGGTTACACTCAGAGGGGTACACCCAAGGCCAAGATTTTTATTTTGTCTCTCAATAATGATGGGTTCTAGTCATACATTGCTATTCCTTCCAAGCCTTTCATTTCTATTGTATCCCATACCAAGCATCATTTGTAGCCCCTTGCTTCTCATTTCCATGGGAATATTAGGCACGGACCTTTCATCTTGGTATAGCGAGCTTGAAATGTCTCTTTCACCCATGACTTCCCAACTTAGATCCCCCCAACATCGGAATCTAGAAGGGTCTGACCTGAAAGTGTGGGAAGGTGTTTCAGTTAGTTGGGGTTGCCCATGTGACCTAGGAGATCGAGGTAACTCTCCTACGAAAAAATAATTCTTCTTCATTCTATATTCTCGACACTCATTATCTTGGATCATAAGCTTGATGTTAGATATGTCAGGGATGGAGGGTTTCTTTTTCCCAAAAGTGGAGGTGATGTTGGATGGGTCGATATATGGATTTGAGGGGCCTTCATCGTTCTTCAGAACTTGGGGAACTTTATAGTATTTGGCTTCTAGGTTCTTGCAGTAGGCGAAAGGCTCAAGATCACCATGGATTGTGACCTCTTCATTGTGGTATGAAAACTTGACATATTGATGGAATTTCGATGCAATTTCTTGCATCTCATGAATCCATGGGCACCCTAGGAGGATGTTATAGGCTAAGACAAGGTCAAGAAATTGAAAACTAGTTTCCATAACAGTTGGCCCTACTTGGATAGGGAGTTGAATAGTGCCCTGAGACACTCTTTCTTGATCATCGTAAGCCCTAATTGTGATTCCCTTACCTTTTTCAATGGAATCTTTAGAGATTCCCAAATTCTTAATAAGCTTGAGTGAACAAATGTCAAGGCCTGCACCTCCTTCCACCAAGACCCTTTTGACTTTATTTTTGTGAACCAGGACTTCAATGTGTAATGCACGATTGTGAGATGGCTGAGGGAAATCCTGATCGAAAAAGGTGGGGAGATTTGGAGTGCTGATGTTACCAACCATAGCTTGGAATTGCTCTGTATCAAGGTTGGTAGAGATAGTAGATGAAGCCAATGCTTCTTCAAGGATTTCTCTATGGGCAGCTAAAATCTTCAGTAATTCCATGATGGAGATCTGAGTAGGGGTTCTTTATAACTAGTCAAGGAAATTGTAACCATTAGGGATAGATTTTTGATTTTTGATCTGAGGACTATGATGCCTCGGTAATGCTGACCTTGCCATTGCATGTGGTGAATCCACAGTCGGCATTGGCTCCCTTGATGCTAACAACAGTGACCAATTCATCAAGGCATTCAACAAATCCTTTGTATACATGGTTCACTTTGCCAAAAAAAATCTTACCTTTATCGTTTCCTTGATTGTGGTTGGGCATCAGATTCATGTATATTTTCAGATCTTGATTGCTAGCTGGTTGCTCAACATTTATGATTTTATCATCAATGAGATCTTGGATGATATTTTTTAGTTTCATGCATTTGACTATTGTATGTCGTACTTGAGTTTATGATAATCAAAAATGAAATTCTCATTATACTAGGGTGGTTTCACCTGGGGTTCTTGGTAATTATCATAGGCAGGGACTTTGATGAGGTTCTCATTAACCAACTTCTTCATGATGGATTCCCCAAGGGCTATGAACTTCCTCTTGTGGGGTACCTATTTCATGGACGTGGCCCTTCTTGATTATTGAGGTTGTTCACTTGATTTGGGGGTGGTTGTAGGGTTGCCGCATTGGTTTTCATGTTATTGCAATTGTTGTTCTAGGGTTGATGATGTGTTTGGATGTTCAGCTTGGGAGCATTGATAACGACCTTGGCATCGACCTCTCTATCATTGGTGACATTCCTATTTTTTGCCCATGTGTGAGGTTTATCATTGTAGCTATTGGATGGGCGACTATCTTGATGTTCAGGATATGTAGGTGTGACCCCTTGTGTTATAAGGGCCCTTTCAATGTTGGCCGCCTTGGGGATCAATTGGTCGTATGTGGTGATGTATTGAATCTTTAGATAAAATGCCAAGATCTTGTCTAGATTAGCAATAATGATGCAAACATATTATTCCTTTGGCATGGCCCACTTGCTCTGATTGGCCTTGGATTGACATCATTGTAGGAAGGAGGTGAATGATTCCCCCTTTCCTTGTTTGAGTGTCGATAATTCCTCTAGAATAACATCCACACTAATGTTGAATGCGTAATTATGGAGGAATGCATCTTTGATTTCTTGGAATGTTTTGATGCTAGTAGGAAGATGAGAGAACCACTCCATGGTGGCACCAACCAGGCTCCGACGAAACAACCGCATTAGATATGCGTCATTGTATGCGGCTTTCATACAATGTACCTAGAACTCCCTGTTGTAATCTTCAGGTTTTCCTATCCCATAATATTTATCAAATTTGGGGATTTCGAATCCCTTTGGGAATGGTACCATTGCTAAGCTTCTATCGAAAGGATGGGGACAAAATTTGATGGGTTTCTTTGTTGTCTTTCCTGATTGAAGACAAGCACTTACTGTGAGAGCAGTTTGATTTGTGTTGTTACATCATCTAGCAGATCAGGAGGTGGGGTGAACATATTTTGATGTTGGACTGATGGGTGGAATGTTTTGAGATTTTGCTACAAGTTTTGATGAGTGAGTAATTCTTACATTTGCTGTAAGACAACAACGCTTGTTGTTGGTCGTGCTGTTGTTGTGTCAACAATTCTTGTTGTTGGGCCACTTCTTGTTGTACTTGATAATATTGCAAGGCTTGTTGATATGCCTCTTGTTGGGTTGCTTGCAATTGTTCTTTATATTGTGCTTGTGATTGCACTTGTTGGGCTTGATATTAGGCTCGGGCTTGAGCATGCTCTTGTTGTACTGCTTGTGTGATTTGAGCAGGTTGTGTGGCTTGTGCAGCTTGAGCAGCTTGAGCTACTTGTGCAGCTTGGGCAGCTTGTTGTTGCTATAGTAAAGCTTGGGCTTGAGTAGCTTGTTGTGCTTGTTGGTTTTGGAGTGCCTTTTGATGGGAAACTTGTTGAGCAACTCATAATGTGATGGTGAATGAATTTTCCAGGTTGCGTTTTGGTGGTGGATTAGGAGTGGTATGAACCATTCCGATGAGTTGAATGGTCATGTTAATGATTGAGGTATGAATTATAGATGGTGTGATTGAGACGCTTGGTCCTTGGGAAACCATGCTTTGGGAGATTTGAGGAATGGTGGATGTGTTAGTTGTTGGGGTTGCTTGGATGGTCGCCGTCTACTATTGTGATATCGATGGCAAGACAAGAGGATTTGATATGGTGTTTTGATTTGATTAATTGATGGCAAGTGGAGGAGGAAGACCCAACCCAAGGTGTGATGTGGATGTAAGTGGTAGAGGAGGAAATGGCGGAAAATAGGTGGCACATTCCCTTGAAATGATGATGATGAGGGATCGAAGACTCACCTCATTCCGAACAAATCACCTTCTCCTTGTGATGTCATAGGGAGAGAGGTTTGTGTGTCCAGAGGATAGACAGGTGTTGCATGAAATGAGGATGAATTGGTATGATTATGAAGTGTGAGAGAAACATATGGGTGTAATGGATTTACCGAGACAGATTGATCTAGTGTAGTGTTTGCATCCAACTCTCGATTGCTCACAAGGGGATGTTTTTGGAGTTCATGAAGCAATGAGCTTCCCTTGTTAACAACCGATAGGGTTGAAGCGATAAATGATATGATTTGGGGGATGTCTTGAGTGATGTTTTGGAATGGGAGTGTGGATGAAGTTGAGGGAATGATCCCAAGAGGTCTTTCTACAATATTACTTGTGTAATTGTCAAAAGGGAGTTTATCCCCTTCATTTTCCAACTCAAGTATGTATTGGGGGGGATATAACCTGATCATAGCATTGGCAATTCGATGATTTTCGGGATTTTGCACCATCTCCAGGATTTCCTCTTATGTCATCCTTAGGAAGTTGTTAGTGATTTCCTCTACTTGACCCTCCTCTTGAGGGGTTTGTGATGGTAGAGAGAATTTTCTCAGGGGATTGCTTGATCTGATAGGATTCATTTCGGGGGCAGTTTGACTTAAGTCACTTGAAGTTGATGTTTCCTTGGTGATTTCCATATTCTTCTTGTGTTGTGATCTTGTTTGCACCATAAAATAGAGATCGATTGATCTCACTTTAGGTACAAAAAGAGAAGAACTAGGATGATTTTAAGGATCAAAGTGATAATGAGGATGAGATAAACGAAAGATGGATGATGTGGATGAGTGAAACTCTTGAGAAACTTTAAGGAGGAGGCTAAACTTTAGGACTTGATTTGATTGGATTTTTATTGATTGATTTGGATAATGAACTTGTAAAGTCTAGGAGGTTGTGTTGGCCTAGAGTGAACTCCTACACAAGAGGATAATTTGACTAAAGGTGTAAAGAAGGATTCATCAAGACACCCTAGTCAAACAGGATAATAAACACCTAGACCTCAAGATGTTGGATTTTATGAAGAGATAAACTTGTTCAAAAGGATTGATAATTTGGCCAAATATGTGGAGAAGGATTCATCTACACATATCTAACCAAACAAGATGATTTTGATTTTGCCTAGAATTTTAACATAAGTGATGTTTTCAAAGTTTCCAAGAGTTTTTTAGTGAGATGATTTTTTTGGATTTCGATGATTGAGGGATGGATGAGAGTGATGATTTTGATCCTATGTTTGACCTAGATAATACTCCTTTTTACAAGGCCTCAATTTTGAAGAACACGCATGACACTTCCTATGTGAAAATAAAACATTTGAAAGAGATTGGGATTTTGTTGATAGTAAAACTCATACAAGATAGGGTTGTTTCTTGAAGCTTTCTTGTAGAAGTTGTAAACCAACGTTTCTCTTACCTTGTGAATCCTTGAAAGACTCTCTTCACGGGATTTTGGACTAAGAATTTTGAACCTTGATTTTTGAATTTTGATTTTGTGGGAGATCATTTGAAAGAGCACATGTGTGGGGTTCAATTGTTCTTATCTTTTCTTAATGAGTTCTTTTTACCACAAACACCTTTTTTGATTAAAATTTCAAAATAGTTGTCTAATATCCTCACTTCTTCTCATCTCACAAAGTCCATTATGTGGAGAATTGAGGAAATTAAGGAATTTTTTTCCTAATGTTGACTTTAGTGAAGACAAATGATGATAAAACCCAAGTACTTAGATGCCTCTAAGGACGGAATCCCTAGGGCAAGTAAGAGCACTTGGATTTGTCAAAGATATTTGTTTCCTCCAAAGGGTTTGAAATTTTGAAGCTTTTGTGAATTTTTGTTTTCAAATGTTTTGAGACCCAAGCAAAGTGTTTTCGATTCCAATAGCATGCACAATCCTAGGATGAAAAGATAATATTTGTTGGGTTCCCACTTGGATAAATCCATTTCCGCATATTGAGTGTGGATGACTAGATGCTTGACCACATAGGTTCTCCCTTATAGTGCATTCGCTTCTCAGGTCAGCCAAGCATCAGTACCCATGAAACTCCCATGGCATACTTTTCATCTCTACAATAGAATCGCATGTTACGTGGGGTGGCTTTAAAGGACATGACCTTTTGCACCAAAAAATAGAAAGGATTTTGGCCTTTGCTAAACAAGGGGTTTTAATGCGGGCATTTCGTTTGTGGGGGACCATCCATGCAGTGAGAGACCATTGTTGCGCTTCTCATTGGAATAATCCTTGTGATTCTTGAACTTTCTTCGAGAATCCACACTTATATACCAGTTGGAAGTCACTTGGCTTTAGCCTGTTCCCAGTTGGGTCATTCCCTGGGGTGATTAATTTTTCCCACCAGGAAGGCCCTCTAAGATAAACAAAAGTGAGCAAGCATATCCTGTAGTTCAATCAACCTTTGTTAGAAAAACGAGGGGAGAACACTCGCAAAATTGGTTCAATTTTTTAATCCCAAATAAAATGTGAAAGAAATAACTTACACAACTTAAGATCACCAAAAAAAGACTTTTGATTCTCAAGGTCTCTATAAAGGGTGAGAGAAGTGCATATTTTCTTTTAATGAAATTAATTTGGGCAAGTAATTACAAAACAAAGAAGCACTTGTTCATTTTAAGTCCACAAAGCAATGATTTGATTCCTTTTAGTTCACCAAAATGAAATATGGAATTCACCTTGTTCAATTGTTAATACTCAAAACAAATCTAGTGAGTTTGTCCTAAAGTTCTTTTTAAGCCCTTTGTTGCAAAATTGAAAAAACTTTTGTAATGTTCTTTTTAGAGCCTAAAATAAATTTAGAGTGTCCTAAGAGCATGAAAGTAATAAAATCCTTAGAAATGGATTATAAGTTATCCCAAAGTGTTTGAAAACACTTAATACAATAAGGAAAATTATTTCATAGTGAAAAAATTCTCTTGGCTTGCTCCTTGCTTCAATCTGCAAACTGATTAAAACCAAGAAACACAGAGACAAAAAACTGGTTAGAAGCTCAAAAAGTCAGAAACAAAAAAGAACATGTCAAAATAATTCAATTTTGAAATTTTTACTCCAACCCTATGGTGCAGTTCGTGGGTGCGGCAGAGTTTAGAAACTCCACCGACGCAATATAGTGCCACTCATTTCTAAGAGCGACGCTCTCCAGTAAAACAAAGACCGTGATTGCGGCTCTATTTGACCAACGACACAGTTTAGAAAGTCCATGACAAAGTTTAAAATTTGAAAATTTTAGGCGGGAAAGAAGAAGTGGTGGAGTTTAGAAATTTAAGCAATGCAATATAGCACTGCTTTATAGTCAACGGCTGAGTTTCCCTAGAACCTGCAAAAAACACAAAAAACATGGAATTTTCTAAAAAAACATGATTAGAACTTGAGATTTTCCCTCCCTCTAGCACCAAAATGTGAACCCCAATCCTAGACCTGCACAAATATGAGAAAAAAACACATAGTTAGATTCATATGCAAGTTAGATCTAAGATTCCCCATGAAATTCATCTACAATGCTCAAAAATAGGAAAATGAAAAACAAAATATGGAAAGCAATTGAAATCCTAATTAAGCATGCAAATCCTCAATCCCATTGGGGAATTGGTGCCAATTATGTGTAGAAATTGCCCCTTTCCCAACTCTTATGATGCAATTTTGATGAGTGATGTCCTTTGATGAAGATTCAATTGAGCTCCATGATGAAAAATCTGCATAACCTAGATAAGATCTTGATAAAATGGATGAAAATAGATATGCTTGAAGATGAAATTGAGTATAGTGAGTTTACTCAAATTGTGGATGATAAATGAGAAGGAAAGTCTCTTATTAATAGATGTGATTGAGAGAAGAGGTAAAATGGATGAATGTGGGATTATTCAACATCCAATGGCCAAGTGCCACTTGTCAAGATGTGAATGGAGGAAGGTTGTGAATATTTTGATGAATGAGACAATAAATGATATTAGGTGGAATTTCAAATTCATGAAATGACTTGTTGAAGAGGGAAAGAAAGTGAATTAAATGCCACTTGGCTCAATGCACAAGGACATGTAAGAGGGGATAAATGCTTTTTTGGAAGGACAAATCCACTTGGAGGGATTTTCAAATTTGGAGGAATATTCCCCTAAATATGTCATGTTGAGAGAAAATGCTGATTTAATAAATGAATTAAATGTATTTTCATGTGCAAGTGGAAAAATCTAGAGAATTTAAGAGATTTGGATTAAATTAATGAAGATTTGATAGTTTAATGAGGAATTAGATGATGTGACAAATTTGAATGAGATTTTGTGATTTTATTTAAATCAAAGTTGAGAAGAAAATGGTTTAGGCTTTAATTAAATAAAGATTTTGATTTGTTTAACTATAAGGGGATGATGTTAGATTAAATTAAATAAGGTTTAATTTATTCAATTTAATAGGATGACTTTACAAGTTTTAATTAAATAAAAAGAATTATTTAATTAAATAGAGACATAGGGTTAATTAAATTAAATTGATTAATTTAATCAACATGGAAGAATGACTTAATCAGATAAATAATGATTTATTCAGTTAAGGGATGAAAGATGATGACAAGCGAAGAAGATGATTCAGGATGAAACGATGTTAGTAATTAGGATCAAGTGTGTCGGTATATTTTTCCATGTCTACAAGAGTAGCCTCAAAAAGTAGATGATAGTGGAAGATAAAATATGTACAAGAAACCTATAAAGGATATGAAGAGACATCTTAGGTTACAAACACAATCAACAATATGATAGGAATATGGTATTGCATGGCATGTGACAATGGTAAAAGGCACAAAGGGGTTCTCTTCTCACAACAAACAGTATAGGCAAAGAAATGACATCAAAATTTAATACAAATCTAAATAACAATCTAAGGGCATGACAGTTTCAAGCAAGCCAAAAGATAGGGTAAACATAGAAAACAATGAAATGATGGAAATGATGACTGAGTTCTATAAAGATAAAGCAAGAGTTAAATCCTTGTGATATTGAAAAGTGGTTAAAAACAATGAGAAGATTAAACATACTAAATTCGTTCATACAAAAATTTATCACTTTCAATATGAAACACAAATAGGACAATTATCACATAGTTGAAAAGATAAATGGGATAGTCATTTCAAAGAGAAGGTTTACATGTTCATAGAGAACAACTACAATGATTGATTAGTTGATATTTTGAAATTAAAGAGTAGGTGATATTGATAGTATATGGATTGAAGACCTATCACAATCAAAGAAGGGTGCATATAATATGTTACAACATAGTGGTGTTGGATATAGAGGACTATCATAGTATGGTCAAAAGAAAAAAACAAAGATAAGATGACAATCCCCAAGTTGATAGTCCTAATTAAGCTGAGACGGAAAGCAGGTACTTCATATGAGAATGATGAAACAAGGGTTTCCACATAAAAAATACCATGTCAAGTGACATATTAATTATTATAGCCATGATATTATCTGAAAGGCAGTCAAGAAGATTGGTTGATTATTTGACAGCTAGGTTGTATTCCCTATTGAGATGATAGTGGGAAAGAACAAAAAGACACATCCATTAATTTAAGAGGATAAGTTTTTGACAGTATTATCAAACAAAATTCACATTCAACTAATAAAATTCCACTAGTATCTTGCAAGGGGATGCTATCAGTAAGGAAGAATCTAGAGTTCATAGGAGAAGTTTATGCTAGTAACAAAGGTTGTGCATGAAATATTTTAGACAGTAAGCATGGGTGAATATAGTGGTACCATTAGCAGTATGGAGACCATTCATATAAGTGTGAGAGAAAATCCAAGCATAATAGGCATAGTAAATTTTAAAAATGGAGAATGGAAAGAGAATAACCTGGATAAAACTAATAGACATGATCTTAGACAAGCTACAGTCCTATAGAAAGATAATATAGTTAGAGAAAAGAAAAGACCATGCTCATTATTCTAAATTAGTCACCATAGGAAAATATTTCAAAGATAGAATCCAAGAAGATAAAAATTATGAAGTGATAGAGAGAGAATGGATAAAATATTATTAAAGACAGTCTTGTTATAATATTGATGAGATAAAACCAAAGGATAGTTGAGATAATGATAAAAATTTATGAATCATGTTTACCATAAGAAAGGATTTTGCATCAACACTAAAGGACAACCCAATAGTGAAGTGACAAAGTCTGCACAATTTTGAATAAGAGGAGAAAGAATCTATTGTGAAGGATTTCAATGAGAAATCTAGGTTGATATAGGATATGATGAAGAGGTTACCAAACTTACTCACCAACAAAAGAAGCACATTAGCAAGCTCATAAATATACATTAACATAGTCATCATGCCTAATAATGTTTTTGAGATTATAATATTATGATGTTTGATAAGTCTTAAGAATAGTGTCCCACAGAGATATAATCCTCAAAAATTATGAATAACAATAAACTAGCATAAGAGGATAGTGACCTTGATGACATAGGACCATTCATTAAGGCCTCAAAAAGTCTATGCATTAAATTAAAGAGCATAGAGACTGCACATCAATGAGAGGATAAATATACCCCATGAAGAAAAAATACAATCACCAATAGTCATGAATATAGTCCAAAAATGAAAAGTTAATCTAGGATATTCATGGTGAGGAAATGAGAAAAAAAAATAGTAGAACTGTGCCTAGCAATGATGGCTGAAAATCAAGGACACTGATGTAATAATGAGTATGCCAATTCATGAAGAAGGCATTCATTATGATAGTTAAATGTTTGAGAGATTTGAAAAATGAGCACATTATATAGATCCTAATGTTGCAATGAACTTATAATAGTGGAATGGATGATGGACTAAGAGGTGACAAAGATAACTACAAGTTTACAAATGACAATGTTACCTTTTGTGTGAAAGATAAGAGTAAAATAAGCATAGATGAAAGGAATATTTATAATTTTTCTCTCTTCAAGATCCCCGTACGCCCTCTTAGAGCATTAAATGATTTTCAATCCTTTTTCACATGCCCTATTACTATGGAAGTGACAATTTGATTAATATAAGGAAGTTACAAGGAAGGTGATGGAAGTGGAATGAGTTGGAAAACTGACCAAAAACATATAGAAGGTAGTTTGACTCACCTCCCGCCTATCTAGGAGAGTGGAGATGATATCTGCAAGCATCTAGGTGGATCAAGGAGAAGATATAGAAATAAATAGTTTAAAATTCAACATTCCTTCCCCTCATTACCTAGTTGGAACCTTTTGGAGAATTTGTCAAAGGATTCAAACATGGAAAAAAAATTAGTGGTGTTTAGTCCATTTCCTAAATTCTCTCCCATGTTGGGATGGAGAAAAGTTATGCCTAGGCTCAAGAGGAGACAATCCTTGCATAATTTTGAAACAAGATGGTAATTATAATGAGTTATTTTTCTATGAAATATTACATTGAAACTAAAATAACTAGTCACTTTATGATTGGAAATCAATGTAATACACCAATTTCAAGTATTTTCAAGCTTTTGGATAATAAAATTCAAATTTTTCCTTCTCAAATTTGTTTCTTTGTGTACATTGTAATGATTTATGTACATTTTCTATGTTTTTATGCAAAAACCTCAAACAAATGTTGCATTCAAATCACCTTTGAAACAAAAAAATGTATATATTTTTGCAGGTTATTGGTTGTGCCATGATTATAATCAGTTTATAGTTGAGAAAATTTTCATTTTACTTCAAAAATGTGAAAATTCAACCTTCTTACAAAACATTGATGCAAAAATTATGCAAAATAGTTGAGTTGTCTAGGAAATAAGAGGAGAAAGAATCTATTGTGAAGGACTACAATGAGAAATATGGGTTGATAGAAGATATGATGAAGAGGTTACCAAACTTACTCACCAACAAAAGAAGCACAGTGGAAAGTTCATTAATAGACATTAACATAGTCATCATGCCTAATAGATTTTTTGAGATTATAATATTATGAGGTTTGATAAGTCTTAAGAATAGTGTTCCACATTCATATAATCCTCAAAATTTATGAATAACAATAAACTAGTATAAGAGGATAGTGACGTTGATGGCATAGGACAATTCATAAAGGCCTCAAAAAGTCTATGCATGAAATTAAAGAGTATAGAGACTATGAATCAATGAAAGGATAAAGATACCCTATGAAGAAAAAAATACAATCACCAATATTCATGAATATAAATTCCAAAAATGAAAAGTTAATCTAGGATATTCATGGTGAGGAAATGAGGATAAAGACATAGCAGACATGTGCCTAGCAATGATGGCTGAAAATCAAGGACACTGATGTAATAATGAGTATGCCAATTCATGAAGAAGGCATTGATTATGATAGTTAAATGTTTGTGAGATTTGAAAAATGAGCACATTATATAGATCCTAGTGTTGAAATGAACTTATAATAGTGGTATGGATGATGGAGTGAGAGGTGACAAAGATAACTACAATTTTACAAATGATAATGTTGCCTTTTGTGTGAAAGATAAGAGTAAAATAAGCATAGATGAAAGGAATATTTATAATTTTTCTCTCTTCAAGATCGTCTTATGCCCTCTTAGAGCATTAACTCATTTTCAATCCTTTTTCACCTGCCCTATTACTACGGAAGTGACAATTTGATTAAGATAAGGAATTTACAACGAAGGTGATAGAAGTGGAATGAGTTAGACAACTAACCAAAAACATATAGGAGGTAGTTTGACTCACCTCCCACCTATCTAGGAGAGTGGAGACAATATTTGCAAGCATCTAGGTGGATCAAGGAGAATATATAGAAATAAATAGTTTAAAATTCAACATTCCTTCCCCTCATTACCTAGTTGGAACCTTTTGGAGAATTTGTGAAAGGAGTCAAACATGGAAAAAAAATTAGTGGTGTTTAGTCCATTTCCTAAATTCTCTCCCATGTTGGGATGGAGAAAAGTTATGCCTAGGATCAAGAGGAGACAATCCTTGCATAATTTTGAAACAATATGGTAACTATAATGAGTTATTTTTCTATGAAATATTACATTGAAACTAAAATAACTAGTCACTTTATGATTGGAAAATCAATGTAATACACCAATTTCAAGTATTTTCAAGCTTTTGGATAATAAAATTCAAATTTTTCCTTCTCAACTTTGTTTCTCTATGTACATTGTAATGATTTATGTACATTTTCTATGTTTTTATGCAAAAACCTCAAACAAATGTCGCATTCAAAACACCTTTGAAACAAAAAAATGTATAGATTTTTGCAGGTTATTGGTTGTGCCATTATTATAATTAGTTTATATTTGAGAAAAGTTTCATTTTCCTTCAAATGTGAAATTTCAACCTTCTTACAAAACATTGATGCAAAAATTATGCAAAATAGTTGAGTTGTGTAGGAAAACAACTAAGATTTAGACTATTTGTATGCAAAAATAGTAACATAGGTTCAAACAAAAATTTGGTGTATCACCTCAATCTAAAATTTAGATGAGGACATATTGGATCATTTTATGGAGATGAAGTCACATTTTAAATCTTTTGAAATAGATCTAGTTGGAATGAAGAGTCAGTTATATTTTTATTAGAAAATTTGTGAAGGCTTCAAGTTTAGGTTGAATTGGCTTGATGGTCCAAATGGAGTCATTTTGGAAAGGTATTTGAAATCATACAAATACTTCTAGAAAAACATAAAGCCAAAGATAAAATTTGAAATTCAAATAATTTTCGCACCAAATCAAGCTTTCTATTAATCAAGGCATTTAATTTATTCTTTTATTTCTAATTCAATAAAACTTGATGTAAAATGGGAACTACTCAACTTATTAAGTGATTCCTATATTTAGGCATGATCAAGTGATAGTTTAGAATTATGTATGAACTTATGAATTGTGATGTATAGATTATATATTGTAGAGTGGAGTTAGAAAATTATTTTTGGAGTAATCTAAAGATAGAAACATTTGCATGAAATTATTGATTATAGATTATGCATGAGCAATGGATATTTTTAGCTCCACTTTTTCCTATGAAAGGAGGTATCATATTGTTATGCCTTGCATAACCACCCCATCTTTTGCCTTGGTCAAAATGGGTCCCCCTTTGTTATTTTTGTACTTAGTTGTTTTTGGAAACAAGTTTTGGAGTCTTGTTTTGCCAATACTTTATTTTTCTTTGGTTTCTCTGTTGGAATCAGAACCGGAACTGAATTGGGTTCTAAAAGTTCTTTTGAAACTTGTTTTGGTTTCCATCCCAACAGTCTTTTCTTTATGTCTTTTGTTTTTTCTTTAGCGGACCTGGAGCCAGAGTGGGGGTTAACTTAGTCTTTACTAAAAATTGCAAAATCATAATCAACTCTGCCCCCGCCTCTGCTATTTTGACCTTTGGTTTTGGTCTTTGTCTTTTTGTTTAGTTTTGTTATGTCGGTTTGTTGTTTTTCTTTTTGTGTTTGGTTTTGTTTTGTGTTTGGTTGGCGGACCCGGAACCGAAATTGGAACGAAGTTTGGAAATTTCTCAAAAGTTTTGAATCAGTTTCTATTTTAGTTCCGCCCCTGCCATTTTTGGATCGTTGACTTTTTGACTGAAGTCGCATTGTTGTGAAGTGTGGGTTCGCTTTCAGTTCCGACTCCACCTTAACTGTGTGTTAATGCATTAATGATAGCTGGTTGTGTAGGTAGAAATATTCATTTTTATCTTCATATAAGGGTTAAACGAGTCATTATTATCATTGTTAAGAGATTGAAGAACACGAAAGAGCAACGACAGAGTTTGTTTGAGCGAAAAGATTGAAGGAGGAAAAGATTGTTGCGAACGGATCAGTTCAGGAGGTTAGCTGCATTCTTGTGTAGTCAAGGTAGGTTTTCTTGTTCTTGTTCTTCATTTTATTTATTGTTGCATGTTTTGTATATACGTTTTCCCGTACTCTGAATCATGTTGTTTTCAAGTGTTTTTTTTTATGTTTCTTGGTTTTCTTGTTTGTTTGGGTCTTTTTTTATTTTGTTTGTCTGGTTGTTTCTTTGTTTCTGTTTGCTTTTATTTTTAGTTCTTTTTGTTTTAGGGGATGGTCACTTTCATGCTTTAGTTGTGATTGTGTCATGTTGTTTTGGATTTGCAATGAGTTAGATTAAGTTTAGGTTTTAAATGGTGTTTTGTTAGATTAGAAGTTTACAGTTAGGTAGATTAGAGATTTACAGTGAGTTAGGGTAAATTGATTCATCATTTTTACTTAGGGTTTCATCGCATTTTGCATTCTGGTAAATGGCAAGGTTTAAAATTCGTGCCCTAGTTTTTATCGTGTTTATTAGATTAGGGTTTCGTTGGTCTCTGTAATCACTTTTAAAATGATTAAAATATGATATTTTAGGATTTAGTCGTTCCCTATGGTCATATGAGTAAAGTGTTTTAAAGCCTGTCTTTTCATCTAATACGACCTTGGGTTTTAGTCATGGAGTTATAGGTTAAATTGATAAAAAAATTGAAGATGTCATGGTCAACCTAGGCAGAGACGGGATCAGAATCGATCTTGAACTTGAGAATTCGGTTGTGCAAAAGGTATCGATTCCATGTTTCATCTTGTGTCCGGCTCCACGCATCATGAGAAAATATTCCTTCAAAATAACGATGACTAAATTGGAAGCGGAGGCGGAATGGAAATGGAATATGAAAGAATAAAAATTTGAAGAAAACCAAGTCCGTTTTCCATTCTGATCCCAGTTCCAATAACCTCCCTGATTCTGACTCTGAGCCCGTTCATTGTTAGTGAAATTTCTATATCGGTTTTTATTCCGAGTCCGGCAGTGTTGTAAAGACAGATTGTTTTAGGTTGTGTTTCTGCTTGGTTCCACCTCCGGTGCATATATGAAAGGTATGGTTTTAAAGTATTTTTTGTGTTAATATCTAAAGATCTAATAAGAGGTTTTTCTTGCAGGAAAGTTGAAAGATGTCAGGAACATCAGGGGAAGCTTCTCAGAGAAACCTTCCTGTAGAAACATCAAAGGCAGCACCAAAACCAAAGAAGTTAAAGCCAGAACAACTACCTTATACCTTGAGGTATAATCATGGGAGTCTAGTGGTGAAGATGAGCAAGGTGGAATCAGATTGGTCAGATATCACAGACACCAATTTAGGTCAATACAATTTTGAAGAGTGGTATTCAGAAGCATTTGACAAGGATATTACAGTGACTACGGATAGAATTGTTAGCTCTGGGTTAGCTCATATCACTTTCTTTCCTATATTTGTCCAGTTTCCAGAGTTAATCATGACAGTAGCCAGTGCTTACAGTCCTGCTACCAGACTATGCATAAATTCACAAGACAATATGATTATTAATCTCACTCCTCAAGCATTTCAAAGTATATTTAATATTCCAAATCTAAAGAACTTAGTGCAATTGAATGAGGCAAAGGCCTTGGAAAAGTATAGTAAGTATAAGCAATCGAATAAATCTCACTTGAACAAGAAGTGGCTGACGACAGAAAAGAAATCTCTATCCAAGCTTGCAGACCAGCCAAAGAGGGAAAATTTCTATGAAGAAATATCAAGGTTGATCGTGATGTTGTCTAGGGTGTTTGGGAAGAGGGATGCATTTTACTTCAAGGAGTGGATGTTTCCTTTTATTCAGACCATCTTGAAAGGTGAACAACAGTTTGATTGGTCCATGATTATCTCTGATGCCATATATGATTAGTTAACAAGGATCAAAGAAACCAAGTGCTTCTTTATGACCTCTTACATTGTTTATGCAACAGCAAGAGTGGGTGTTTTTCTAGGTTTAAATAGAGTGGGTGTAATGGGAGTCTTGGATGGGCAGAAGAAGGTATGGGAACATGATGATCAGTTGTCTCTTCAAGTTGCTGAGACTCATTTCAGAAGAGTCAATTATGCATTTTTATATGTGATCATCAACCAATTGAATGGAGTTGCAGGATACTGGTTGAGCCAAGAAGCTATGGCTTTCATTGATGAATGGGGATGCTGGTATATCCAATACCCTAAATTTACATACTTCAGGTTATATGGTTTTGAAGGCCACCCACACTTACTTCCAAGGTGCTGCAGTAACAAAATAGTGTTAATGGAGTTTGTGTATCAAGCTATCAGAGTTAATGCTAGGTTTGGGATCAAGCATAAAACTGGATGTCATAAATTTCCCATGAAATTGGGTGAATATACTTGTCAACACTTGAAGGGAGCAAAGGTGGTTTCTAATGAGTTGATATAATTGAAATTAGGATTGTATACAGCTCGAAAGTATTTTGATCCAAAGAAGAAGATGTATGTTGCTTTATTACCTTCAGTGTTCACTAGACATTTCAATTTGTTAGAAGACTTTTGGAGTGATAGGCAGGATGAGTATGATTTGAGAAAGAAGAAATATGAAATATTTTTGGTTGCACTCATGGCAGAGCTAGGTATTAAAGAAAACATTCCTGACACTTTGGTGGATGATGGAATTGTATTGGATCCATCATATGAAGCTTTGAACATTGGCACCAAAAGTCTAGATCCAATTGACTGGAATGCTGAGGAAACCATTGATATCAAGAAGATAGGAAGGCCAGTATTGGATAGGAGCATGCAATGGTTGGTACTAAGAACTCAAACTCCTCAAGAACTAGCTCCTAAGAAGGGTAAAGGGTACAAAAGGATCAAAAGGAAGACACCTCCCAAAGAGCCATTAGAATTCTTTCCTTCGGACATTGAAGAAATAGAACTTGAGGTGGTAGATGATGAAGAAGAAACACAAGAAGGAGATGTTCTAGTAGGAGGATCTGTTGTTTCAACACCTACATTAGGTGAATCATTCACCCAAGCCCCACTTACAAGGAAGAAGAGAAAAGAGGTTCAAGAAGGGGCTCTTCATACCATGGCCGAAGTTGCTAAGGGAAAATAAGTGGAGGAAGAAGTTCTAGAAGTTGAGACAGATTCAAATGAAACTCTGTCAGAAAAGGATTTGCAAGGGAACATGCCTCTAGATGAGGATATTGAGCACATTTTGACACAGGAGGAGCAATGGAAAATGTTTGAAGAGGAAAAAAAGAAGTCTGATGCAAGAGCTGTAGCGGAGAGACAAAAAAAAAATGGATGCAAAGGTACAAGTTGATGCTCTACTTCACCAGCAACAATTACAGTCAAAACAAGTTGAAATTAAGGCAGTAGATGATGAAGTAGAGAAGCAAAGGAGGCAATGAGAACATGAGCTTAAAGTTAAAGCAGAAAATGACAAGTTAGAGTTGATACAAAAGATCCATGATCTTGAGGAGGAGAAAGCAAGAAACCGGAGGGAAAAGGAAATCATGGTTGCTAGGTTGAAACTTGCAGAGGAAGCTCGACAAAAAGAGGAAGGGGCAGAAAAGATAAGGAAGGAAAAAGAGGTTGAAGAGCTGATTAGGAAACAACATGAAGAAGAAGCAGAAGCGGAAAAATTTAAGACTTTGGAGGCAGAAAGGTTAGAAAGAGAAAAGCTAGAAGCCTTAGAAAAAGAGAAATTGGAAAGGGAGGCTGTAGAAAGGGAAGCTTTAATAAAGGAAAGGTTGGAAAAGGAAAGAGTAGAGAGAAATCAGTTGGAGGAAGATAGGTTGAGGATAGAAGAAGAAGATAAGAAAATACAAGAACAGAAGGATAGAGAAGAGGCTGAGAAGTTGGTGCAGATGCATATACTGCAGGAACAACAAGAGAAATCAAAGGTTGATTCTCAACCTCAAGAAAATGTTCAGCCACCTTCTATAGTTGTTGCTTCCTCTTCTATGATGACTACTGCTCCAAGTGCTCCTACTTGGATGACATTGGATCTATAGAAAAGGGCAAGAACACCTCCACAAGCTCTCAATTGGGAGGACATGATGAAAGGAATTGAGCAGGAGAGGCCTAAAAAGAAGGCTAAGATTCTACATTCTACTCGACTCATAGACAAAGGAGAAATTGTTGCTGAATATGCCCTGCCAATGATAGAAAAGGAGGTAGGGGATATGCATTTAACAGATTATCAGTTGATTACGGTCAATTTGGGAAGACCCACTAGAAATCAGCAAATGAGTTTGATTGATGTGGTGGCTTCAACGACCAAATCAAGAATGATCAAGGACAAGCAAAAGAAGGATGAGCTTAAAGCTCAATTGGATCAGTTGCATTCATTCTTGAAGAGTGTCTCCTCTCCAAGGTCACAACAGGTAGTAGCCATTGAAACTCCTATTTTGTTAAGCAAAAAGGAGGTAGATGATTTGGTGCAAGTAAAAGGCAAAGCAAAGATGGTAGACCGATGGGTAGACAAGCTAAACCAGGAGGTGGGTGAAGTTTTGGTAGAAGGTTTTGAAGCCTACAAGGACACAGAGGGGTTGATAAAGGAGATGTATCAATACATCGAGGCATCATAAAAGAAAGAAGAGGAATACAAAGAATGCAGTCAAAAGTTGGAAAGAGTAAGTGCATTACCTCTAACAACTCTTCTGGAACAATCCATACTCGAGGAAGACAACAAAGATTTTGTAGAGAAGACTTCTCACATACTCCGGTTTAGGACTGGCTTTTTGTGTAAACACAAGGATGAAATTCAAGAAACTGCTAATAATTTGACTGAGCAATTGGAAGAGTTAGAAGCAGTCATTGCCATAATTGTAGATGTGAATGCATTTTCGGAGGAGGGCATGCCTTTGAGTCAAGTAAAAGAGAAATGGGATGAAAGATTCAAAGGACTTATGCAAAAAGAAGATGATGGCAGAGAGTTGATGTTGGATCGGTTAGTAGAGGTCAAAGAAGAGATAAAAGCTATTGGAAGAGAATTGGAAAAGGTGAAAAGTATGAGGGAGTTTTTTGTAGCCGAGTTGGATTGGATCAAATTTGAAGATGACTAGATTGATGGGCCAGAGATGGATACTTTACAACAAGTCTTCACCAAGTACGATGAGTTCATGGTAGATCCAGCTTCGCATGCGTGAATCCTTGCATGCATGATTTTTATCTTCCTTGCATGTTGCATGCATGCAACATTGATAGTCTTGGGGGCACATGACTTCTTTTCTTTTCTTCTATCTTCTATTTTTAGTTAAACTGAACGTCTAATGTAAGAACTCAAGATCAAATTGATCTGAGTTTCCAAGAAAGTTGTTGTTCCTAAAAAGGTGGATATCCTAAAATAGAAGTGAAGTTCAAACTTTTTGTATATCTATAAATACCAGATGGGTATCATATTGTAAAGGTCAGCTGATTGAGAATAGAATCGGCTTACCTAATGCTAGGAGATAGAATTTTGTAGAGTTTTTGCAGAGATACTTTGTACTTGATCCTTTTACAGTTAATAGAATTTACAGGTTTACACAATATGGAGTTGGAATTGAGTTGTTTTATTTGATAAGGCTGATAAGTTATAATCCATCTGAATGCCAGTGATTGTGCTGAAGCATGATAGTTTCTTATGTGATGAAAGTCATTAGAAGAAACCAAATTTAAAGATTATCTTGTTAGATTGTCATTGAATTAAAGTTATTAAAGTCTATTGATCTATGATCTTGATGATGAATGAATGTGTGTTGTTTTGAAAGTCCTTGAACTATTTGTGATGTGTGATTGTGAAGTTAATTAAGCACCTAAAATGTATGCAGTGGTATAGATTATGCTATAGATTGTGTCATCTTATGGTTTTCTTGATCTGATTGGAAGAACATTCATTATTGGAAGATATATGTCTGGATGATAGATAAATTTGATTCATACTTACTGGTTTTACCCTTTAATCTATCTTTTTCTTTTGTTTGAAACCCCATTGATTTACCAAAAACAGTTTGGTAAGATGAGTCACTGCTTGAATCTTTTACCAGCACAGGCCCCTTAAACATTACCGTTGCATGAACCAATTGAGTGACACCGGACAGTTGAGAACCAACTACCATGACCTTGGGAGTTAGGCCACTACATGTTGTCTTTCTTTTTCAGGAGAAATGGAGTAGAAATATTTTGTTTTAATGTTGTTTGTGTCATTTTAACCTTCAACACATATATCATATAAGGGCTAGCTCTTTTGATATCCATTTTATGATGTAATAGTGGATAGTAGATTTTTTTAGTTTTTTTTGCAATAGTTAGAGGAAGAATTCTGGAGAAGAATATTTATTTTTGGTATTCTTGTTGGAATTAATAAAGATCATACTTATTCAAATGTTGTTTTTCTATGAAAGGGTAGAGTTCTCTAATTAGTTCTTTATGTTTTAAAATTTTGTGGAAACTAAGAATAATTGAATTGAAAAATCTATTTTTATTGAGTTGCTAAAGTTTTCCTTAAATTTGCATGTGAAATACAATAGTTTAATGAATGCACTTCTATTTCTCTATAATTCTTTGAAGTTAGAACTTGCTTTATTATTGACTGATTTTTTTTGTCATAATATTGTGGGTTTTAAAATTAATTTCTCATATTTTTCTAAATAATGTAAGCTTTAAGTCAAACCATTCATTTTAGTTATTTCTTATTAAACACAATCTCTTAGTTTTCTATTTTTTTACAATCTCTTATATTATATTATAGAATAGAGCTCTAAAACTAGAAAGTCAAAATAACAAAGAAGAAAATAAGAAAAATACAAGGAAAAGAAACTTGTTCTTAAATTCCATGAATTGTTAAAGGCCCCATGAATAAATAGATCATAATTGACCATTGAGTGATCCAACAGAGCTGTGATCCAATTCCTTGAACCTTAGAGGTAATATATTTTAGATCTATTATCTTTCTAAGAGAGGTATCATAATATTGTTTTGACTATGTTGAACTATTTCAATTTTGACCATCAATAGTACTTGGTTTCATAATATTCTCATAAAGAAGGATTTTATCTAGATACATGACATACTTGTCATAAAAAAAACATAAATATTAAGAAGAAATAAAATCATGGATTATATAATATGGTGATGAATTCTACATCAAAATTATATTTGGTGGTCTTTTGTTCTTTATTACTAGGATCAAGCCCTTGCTAAGACACGTTGGATGTGTACCGTAAAATTTTGTCACAAAGGAATCAAGACTTTCTTGATATTTTTGTTAAGTCTACTAGGAGTTTTTTGACTTAGCCACATGACAAATTGAAGTACGATATTTCTAATCTAAAATTTGAGTCATTTTTTATTATCTTAATTATATTCCTTTCAATATGGTTCACATAATTTGGGTGCCAAGCTCCAAACCTTGGTGGAAAGATTGGAAATGTTATCTAGATACACCATTTCATAATTGTAGACTATGCAAGGGATATACTTGGATTTCTCCTAGAATTTATATGGTTTTAAAATTAAATAATAAATGGTTATTGTAACCTTTAATGGGCTCTTGGCATAATATATATTTTAAATTATATGTTCTATTATCCTTGAGTTGAAACTTGTCCATTTGATTAGTGTATTCACTACGAAGGTTTTCTTGTTAGTACTAAGTTAATTGAATAGGGAATTGTCAATTCTCATTATCCATTTTATTTACATTAAGCGATTTTGAATCACTTATTTTGATTTTTTCTAAGGAGGATTCTTGGAATTTAATTCATTACTTATTAGGCTATACATTTTTTATAAATATAATTATTTTGTGTAATTTCCTCATAATTCCCACTAAGTTCACCCTTATTTGATATGTTTTTATGGTGGAAATTATTTTTAACATTTTGAAATGTAGAAATTTTGCTATTTTCTCTAGTTTTTTATTGATATTTACTTCTTTCTTTATGCTACGACTATGATTTGATCCTAAATTCTCATGTATATTTATGTGTATGTAATTAAAGTTACACTTGAAGTGGTTCATTTACACATGCTTTTGAATCATCAAAGTAATGCCGAATTTATGGTTACTAGAGTGCCATTGACTCCACCCTCCAATAGGGGTTGTGCTCACCTCTCCATAATTTTTTATGTGGAAATAGTTATAATTCCAATGGTGTACATGATTATCACTCACATGCTTCCCAACCCCTCCAAAAAGAGGTAGGATTGAACTATTCATGGTTGGTCTAAACCATATCACCTAATTTTAACCTCTTTTGAGAATTGTAACTATGGGGCCTATGGATGGTCTAACTTTATAAATTTTTCTCATACTTCCTTGGTCATTTCTCCTATTCTTGACACTCAACTCCTTTCTCAAGAAGAAAATGAGGAAGGTGTGATTACTTCTTGGGAAATTGTTCTCGATAACCTAGTCTACTAATGTTTGAGAAAATCTAGATGATCATAATCCAAAATTTGTTAGTAGCTTAGATCTTATTCCTTAACAGTATTATTTATTATCTCTTCATATTTGTTTGTTAAAATTGAATTGTATAAAATTTAGGGTGTAATTTTTTTCACCAACTTTTTTTGAATGTGTAATTTTAATTTATATAAAAAATAATATAAAAAAATTATTAAAAAATAAATATTTACCACATGTATGATGAAAATATCTTTTTATATAATTTCTAAGTATGAAAATTCCTCCAACATATATAACTTAGTACTAACATGTCAATAGACATATATCTTTGGTTGATTAGTCTTTATTATATTAAATATGATTTTTTTCAATTTCTTTTAAATTTATGAATAACTAAAATATAAGTTATTATAATTGAAATAAATTATTTATGAATATTTACATTTATATCTTCTCCACAATTTTATTGCTTGCAAAATAAAAATAAGTTTTAAAATTTTGTTATTTGATTCTTGTGACTTTTAAGATTCTTTTCATTTAGATTTTGCGATTGTATTTTTTTTCTAATCCTTGTAGGGAATAATCTATTTTTACGATCTGATGCTAGAAAATATTACATTATTGCAATTGAAAACAAATTAAATTGAGACATGTCGTTTGCCATTAAATAATTTTGTGTCATTAACAGATTTATTTTTTGTGTTTTAATACTATGGAGATTGATTGCAAGTAGAGAGGAAATATCTACACTATTGTGAGGAGACAAAGATGACAACGTATACTCATCTTGTAGCCAAGGCCATGTCTAGGCATTTTATGTAATTCTAAAAAAAAAATCAACAAACAAACTTCATTGCTAGGTACTTGCTTTGATTCAAGAAGCCCTATTTTCTTATCCAATATTTACGTTCTTATCAAGAATGGATCTTAGCTAGGTATTTTATTTCTATTCTTGTTCTTAAGGAGAAACATAGGAGCTTGAGTTGGCTAGACCCTTTTTCTATCTTATTTAGAGGCAATATATATTTTCTCAATCTTATATAAGTCAAACCAAGTGGTGTATTTCAATTGAAATAATAGCAGATGTGGCCCTACTTCCATTTCTAAGAGGTTGGATTTTTTTTAGTATCTGATTAATAAAGTGGGGATAATTAAATTAATTCCTTTAGAATTTTGTAGTGGTAAGGTTTGGATCGTTGATTCACCAAAATTTCATCATCTAATTTTCTATACTTCAAAAAATTCTATTCAAAGTTTCAATTAATGTGACTTCAAGATCAAGATTTACATGAACACATGGATGTGTGGTGGATGAAGGGTAAGCCTCCTTTTGGTAGTGTTATGTATTCTCTTTTAAAAAGGATTCAATATGTCAAGTTCAAGCTTAATTAGTGGAACAAATTTAGATTTGATAATATTTTCTAGAAGAAACAACAAGTGTAGGACATATCAAGAATGATACTAGTTTTTATATCAAAGAATTTAGTATAACTAGGGAACTAGTTTAGGAGGAGTTCTCTTTAATTAAATATCTCCAGGAAATATTTTTGGAAGTAGAAATCAAAAATTTTATTTAGGAGAGGATTAAAATACTCCATTTTCTTTTTTAAAGAAAGGAATAGTAATATTATTTATTCTATTATTTCCTCTCAATGAATTTGATTGTATTCACTCTCAAAGATAAATAGAAATGATGTTTCTCATTTCTCTTGTTTATTTCAGGTCATTGGTCCTACATGGGTGCAAGGAAAGGGTTGTTTTAAGTTGCATTCATTCTTTGGAACTAAGTAAATGAATGATTTTCTTATGGGGCCTATCAATCTTGTAAAATTGAAAAAAGTAATTTTCCAAATGAAAGAAAGGTAAGTCTCATGGTCTTGATGATTTTTCTATTGAGTTTTTTCATAATTTTTTATACATATTAAAGGATTATGTTTTAGAATTTATTCATGAATATTAAACAAAAAATAAGCTTCTTTAAATAATTTATTATACTTTTATAGCTTCAATTAAAAATAAAGTGGGGGAAAAATATTTTGATTTGTTTCATCCAATTACACTTTGTAATGTCTCTTACAAGATCATCATAACACTAATTTATGATAGTATGAAATAGATTTTTGATTATTTGACATTTTCTTAGTAAGGGGCTTTGTGGAGGGGCATATGTTTCTCGATAATATTGTTATTAGTTTGGAAAATATTCATTCTATGGGTTGTTTTAAGGAGAACACTATGTTTATTAAGCTAGATATATCCAAGGCTTATGATAGGTTTAGATGGTTCATTCTTAGAAATGTTTTATTTTCTTTTGGTTTGTGTTCACAATGGATTGAGTGGTTTATGAGTTGTGTGGTGTCTACTTTCATTTTATTTATTAATGTAATCTCATATTTTATATTTCTAGTTACTAGATGATTGTGAGAAGGTGATCCTCTCTCCCCTATCTTTTAATTTCTATGTTTGAGGGTTTGGGAAGGTTCTTTAGTCACCAGAGACTTAATGAATTATTCAAGATTGGAACTTAGTTAGGGATCTTGATTTTATTTCTCATCTTCAGTTTGTAGATAATATCACTTTAATGGTGGTTACTAAAATCTAGGAGGCTATAAATTTTAAGGGTAATTTAGAAATATTTTTAGTGGATTTTGGTCAACATATTAATGAAGAAAACTTAAAAATTTATTTATTTAAAACTAATTCGGCCATTCAATAGAGAACTGATCATATTTTGTGATTTAAAATAGGACAACTTCAAGCTTTAGATTATCTTGGTATTCCTTTAATAGTTGGTACTCCTAATTGTATTTAGTGGAAAATGATTCTTATGTCTAGGTTTAGAATGTGGGTTCCTCATTGGACCTTTCAAAAATTATCTTTTGCATGAAATATTACTCTTTTACAATCTATGTTGCATGATCTTCCTATTTATAGATTTTTGGTGCTATCTTCTCTTAATTTTTTCTAAAAAGACCGATTCTCTTTGTAGGAATTTTTTTCTTTTTTCGGTAGGGAATTTAGACTATAAAAAATAGATTCATATTAGTTAGGCTTGAGTTTGTAAACTAAAATAAAATAGAGGTCTTGATATTTGACTCTCTAAGTTGAAAATTCAATATATGGTTACTAAAATTTATTGGACATTATGCAAGCTGTAGGATTAGCCTTGGGCCCTTTCTAGATTGTAAAGTTCAATAACAATGCTCTTTTTAGCTAGTTTCATGGGATTCCTATTCCTTAATTCTCACCTTATTTCCTTATGTACTCCCTTTAAGTAAAATATTTTTTATGCTAGAACTAGTATAAAGTGTTAGAATTTAAGGATTGTTAATTGGTGGGGGGATCTAGCATTTATTCTTGGAAGGATCCTAGTTGTTGGACTTTTGGATATATGAAATCTTAGACAATCATATATTTATTAGATCTCATGGGCATTTATTCTTATTGAGTGGTCATATTATTCTTTCGATGACATTGATACTATTGCTTGGGGATGTCATCCTCAAGAATTTTTTGGTTTCTCATGGGCATTAGATCTTATACCATAAAAATATTGAGTACAAGGATGAACCCCTAGTGGAAAAATATTTGCAATAATTTTTTGTAGCCACAATGTAATTTCTTTCTTTGGTTACTTTTTAAAAATAAATTCCTTATATAGGAAATTATAAGAAAGAGAGGATTCCAAGGCCCTTCCAAATGTGTCCTTTATGGTGTTAATGAGGAGTTTCACTCATCTCTTCTTTCAATGTTATTTTTTTGAAGGTTTTTGGAGGCAATTGAGACATATATGAAGCCAAAATTTTGTTCATGCTACCTATTTTTCTAATATTTGGCCTATTTTGGGATGCACTCCTAATTTTATTCTTTTGGTACCTTGGGATATTGGTCATGTCTATTCTTTGCAAAATTTAGTTGGAAAGAAAATGTTTGAGCTTCTAAGGTCATTAGAGTCTTATTGGGTATGTTTGGTAGAAGATTTTGGACTCAATAAAATAATTTTATGGCTAAGCATTCTTTGGATGAAGTATTAACACCCTATGATATTTAGATTTTGAGGTCACTTTATTTAGGTAAGTTGATTGAATATGATCCTTTTGGCTTTAGGTTCAAATATTTTGATAAGGTGAATATAACATGTAAATGGTCTCCTCCTCCTTTGTATTTTTTTTTAAACTAACACCTATGGTTCTTCTTGTGGCAACCCAGGTGTTGCAAGGATAAGTGGAGGTGGATGGGGTAATGTTGGTTTTATTTAGTTTTTTTCTATGACTATAGGGATCAACACTAACAATAAAATGAAGGCTTCACACTCTTTGTGGCTCTTGTGATGGGTTGGAAGAAAATAATTTGTGAGATAGATTCTATGATTATGGTTGTTCTTTTGAAGAATGGAAATTATAAAGAGTCTTCTTGGAGGTTGGTTTCTTAAGTTGAATAGATTCTTCACCTTTTGTGAAATTTTGAGTCTCTCTTCTTTGTTCATATCCCTAGAGAATAGAATGTTGTCATGGATTATTTGACCAAATGAACCTTAGATGTTAATGCCACCTAGAAGGTTACACATTGGGTGTTCCTATCCTTTGCCCAATCTTCAAAATTTCTTCAATTCCTTCATAATGATTTGGTTTGAGCAATATATAATTAATTTTTCTTAGTGTATTATATCTATTAGTTTCATGATTTCTTTTGGTTCGTGAAGGTGAAGGAATTACAATAAACCTCCTTTTATTTTTACTCTTTGAACTTTAATGATAACTATTGCTATTTGAAAATCTTTGTTAATTTATACAATTCCTTAATTAATATATTTATCTTTTTACAAACTAATAACAAATAAACTATTATAAAAAGAAGTATTTATGAATAACAAAATCTAATAATTTGCATTTCACCAAAAAGGAAATAGAAATGTTAGAAGAAAATGCATGGTTGCTCAAGCATTTTCTCCTATAAAAATAATGTTCATTCATTCTAAATTTTTATATACATCTTATAAATTTTAATTACCAAAAAACCAATTTTTATTTTGAACCTTGTAAAACTATGATCTTAAATTTTTTATGTTTTTGAAAATATTAAAAGTGCTTTTAAAAAAACTATAGAAAGCTCAAATTGATGCTATTATATCAAATAGAGTGAAGGGATTCAACAAGTTATTTGTCTATCTAAACATCTATTATTTTATTGAGGTAAGACGAGTTGAAAATTAAACAAATGTTTGAGTGGGTCATTTATTGAAAGGCATAACATGAGATTTTCGTCATCCAATCTACCAAAAATTAAAAGAGATTAATTACCTTTATTATATATATATATATATAACTATTTAAAATTATAAATATTAATATTTATAATTATTTAATAAAATTTATAAATATATTAAAAATGAATATTTATGTTTATCAATTATTAAACAAGTGGCGAGTACTTATTTATAGCAATGTACTAATAGTAGTAACAAGTATCGTGTAATGGAAAGTACTTTCTTTTGTAGTATTGTAATAAAAAAAGTTGTTGATTTGGAGGGAGGTAAATAATGTGTTATCTAGTTTTTGATTATAGGAAAAAAGGTTTTGAAGGGGCCATGAAACCTTATTTTCTAACTGATTCATCTATTTTATGATTTGGATGAAGGTAAATAATGTGTTATCTAGTTGATAGACAAGTTGGCATGATATAGTGATTTAGAGGCAAGTGAGTAATAGGTTGATATCACTAGAGTCTTGCAAGCTTAATCTATTCAAATTTTACTTGGATAGTGAGTTTATAGTTGTTAGGTTTGATCTTGACCTCAAATTTGATTTTTACTAAGCACAACTATGACTAGCATAGTTGAAATTAAGTATATAGAGTAATTTAATTCTTAAATAATTTTAAATTAAATACTTGATAAATCTTAAATAAATAAAAAGGCTCAAGAATGAATCTTTTGAAACAATACAAATATGTTATTTACCTATAATTTATTTGAAGAGTTATTTTGATCTAATTTGAGTTTTTATCATAATTCTAACCCCAAGTTTAATCCCAATGCTAACCCTAATCCTAATTCTAATTTTAACCCTAATAGTAACTTTGATTGTAATCCTAACCATAGTTTTAATTCTAATCCAAATTCAAATTGCAACCCTAACCCTAGTTATATTGCAAGCATAACCATAAACCTTGTTCTAACCCCAATTCTAACCCTATTTATAAGCCTAACCCCAAGTCTAATCTTCACCATAATCATAACCCTAACACTAACCCTTAGCCTATTTTAATTCTAAACCTAACCCTCTACCTACTCTCATTTTGACCCTAAGATCAAGACAATTTTTGAAGTGTGATTCAAGAGAGTATTTTTATATTTTCTTGACTATAAATATAACCCTCATTCAAAATTTAATTCAAAGTCTATCCCTTATTCTAATTCTACCCTAACCCTTTTTTCTAACTATAATTCTAAGCACAACCTAGTTCTAACCTTGAGTCTAACCTCTAATTCCAACCCTGATTCTAACCCTACACATAATTATGAATAATATAATATAACTAAATAATAATATAATATAATATATTATAATAATTGCATAAATATAAATAATATAGTATAATATAACTAAATATTAATAGTATAAATAAATAATAAATATAAATAAAATAATATAAATATAAACAATATAATATAAAAGATTAGATAATACTTAATTTCTTTAAAGAAAAAGTCTAGATTTGTCTAAATTTATTTCATTGCATAATTTAACACTTATTATTAATTGTTTAATCTAGCCACATGCAACTAGAATTTGCAACACATTCATGCACAAACACATAATCTCTAACATATTAACATACATATAGTTTTCTATCAGTGTAATCCTTGAACCTCTTTTAGATGTAAGTGTTAGTATATATACCTCTTTCTATATAGAATTGTCTCCCCTTCTTTGTTTCTTTATTTTTCCTAATCATTCCAAAGATCAATTAAACTATCAGATTTTTATATATTAATTTAACTTGTTTTATATAAAAATATATTAATTATTAATTATAATAATTTTATATACCTCTCTATATAGAATTGTTTCCCCTTCTATCTCTCTTATATACCAGTTCGACATTTAATCAAAGCAAAGTCATTGTCTATAACCTTCAATTTAACCATATAATCACAACAAGTTTTGAGTAGACATTTTCCAAACCATTTGAAAAAAAATTAATGCCTAAATCCTTCAACAAGAACCAGTTTACTCAAAACCTCATTTAACCCTTTTCTACGAGAGTTCACAAATAAACCAATTGCATTTCACATGGAATTTTAAAGATAAAGTCATTAAAAGCACACTGGAAGTTTGAATGGCAATCTACTGTCATTCTAGCATGAAAATTCAACATCACAACATTTGACAGAATGTTCAAAAGGTACTTCTTGCATCATATCATTATATGGTTCAAATCAAAAAATGGTAAACAAATTTATGATCACTTGTAGCCATACAAACACAAATAACTGTGACGTGACACAAGTGCCACAAAACTACGCTTCAAAGCATCTGCAGTTTACACATATATACTCTCTAAAATCTTACATAAAAAATAATCTGAATATCTTTACCAATGTTTCCAACATCTCAAGCAAACACTATCTGAAATACTCTTGGCAAATAACAAAAGAAACATAAGCACTATATCTAGAAACATTTTTTGTGAACAATGGATGGACCAGATTCATCATACTCGCTCTTGGCAATCCACATCTGCGCCCAAAGAATAATTGTTCAGATATAATACAAAAAGCCAACTAAGTCAATCATAAACAGAACATGAGAAGGGCACATCTGCTACCAACTACCAAGCAATGAATGTGAAAGAAAACCTTTGTCACAAAAATGGTCATGTCTTACCTGTTGGAATGTGCTGAGGGATGCCAAAATAGACCCTCCAATCTAGACACTATTACTAAATATGACATGTGGATCTTGTATGGATTGAATCAAACAAATTGAGTTAAATAAATATGACGTGCTTTTAACTAAACAAAGTGGAGGGCACACTGGTTGACAACAAATTCTAACATATTAAAGCAAAATAGTCTGAGGCATTAAATGCTTTTTCTAATCCAATGTCTCAAAATTCTCCCAAAACTAGCAATGATAACTTACCCTTCCAGATTTATGGCTTGGATTTTTTTAAAAGGAGGATTTGTCAACATTGCAAAAATAATGAGTGAAACTTTCACAGTCAATTAGATTCATGATAATTTATTTTTAAAATATTTTTTATTAAAAAAATTGCACCTTTTTGCATCTTAACCTTGCAAAAGAAAAATATTTGTTGTCCAAAAAAATCCTAACTTTTCATTGGTTATCAGGTATAATTAATATTCTGTCTATTAAGCAAACTCGAACCAGATAGTCCCATAAAAATTATAAATATTTAATCATGTCTAAAAATTAGATTCTCTTTTCATTTTTAAAATCTAATTAGTACTTGTAGCAGACAATACTATTGACTTGTTTAATTAGTTATTAATAAGTTGGTTTTGAATCAATAAAAAAAAATCAAAATTATGATTATGATTGTTTAAAATAATTTGTGTGTTATGAGTATAGTTTTTAGGAAAAGGGAAATTGAACTATTATCTTGCCATGTTTGAGGAATGGATTTTATTTTGTTTTTCATATAACTACAAATAGGTAAATTATTAACTATCATTTTGTTCCACTACACTAAAATATAGACATATATTTTAAATGATTATGTAAATTTTGTATTAATATGTTAATATTTATAAAATATATGTAAATTGTATTTAATATGTAGCTTATATTTATTAATCTCTCTAAATTACTATGTCATGTCAAATCGTCTGTCAATTAAATGACACATTTTATTTTTATCTATTTCATAACAAATGCTTTTATTACAATACTAGGAAGGCAAGTAGACTACTCTCATTAGTGAAACTTGTTAAAATTTGAAGATTAGTTATATAAATTATTCAATAAAATTGTAAATTTTATAAATTATTATTCAAAATAAATTTTTATACACTCTCAATTTTAAATTAAATATTTTTTTATTAAACTTTATTTTCTAATTTAAATGTCAAAAACTCATACAATTTTATTTAAACACTTCTTTTATGAAGCTATAGTAAGTTTTAAATTATTTTAAAAAATACAATAATTTTTAATTCATTTTAGAAACAAATAATATATATTATATTCTTTTTTATACAAATTTATTTCAACACTTCTTTTATGAAGTTATAGTAAGTTTTAAATCATTTTAAAAAAATACAATAACTTTTTTATTCATTTTAGAAACAAATAATATATATTCTTTAAGATTTGACTCTAGAATAATAATGTTTTATATTTATATATTTATCAATTCAAATTTTATAATTTATAATTATAAATTTAGAGTAATTACAACTTTAATACTTTAATTTTGTTAAAATTTAAATACTTATTTTACATGTGAATATAGTTCAAAAGCATTTTTGAAAATCTATAAAATGGATCTAAACTATTTAAAAAAAAGTGTTTTGATTAGAGGAAATACCAATGCAGAATTAAGGTTTTCACCATAGCCATCATAGAACACATTTCTGATATGCCAAGACACAAAGATCTTCCCTATGTTTTGAAAATTTTGCCTGAGTTGTACTGCTTACGAAATCTTTTTGCACAGAGATATGGAATCGAGTTTATCTTTTCCAATCCAAGTGCTAACCTAATTACATGGACAACATTAATTTTCTAAAGATAATGAAAAAATATATGAAAGCCAATAGCATGAAACATTTAAATACTTAAAACGTACATACTAAAAATAATTGTATACCTTATGTTTTATGCCAAAGGCGTATTCAATTTGAAGTGAGCCCGGTTCACTTTATCCATCCACGGTGCAACACATTCAACAGGGGCTGGGAGACCCTTGGTTTCATCTGGACGGTTGCTCATCTTCTACAGCCAAAGACGAGCTAAGTTTGACCATCGACGGCTCGAGTCATCCTTCCGACCATAGAAATAATGCCCGCCATTCATCTCAGATATCAAGCATATTGTCGCTTTCACCGGCCTGGGGATTTGATGTGAAATAATAGAAGGTTTTGGCGGGGTGGGCCCCACCCTTTGTCTCGCCTGTGTTTCGTACGTAAATTAAAACGCAAGTTACAATTTAAAAGGCGATAGCATTTTACCTTTAAATTTATCCCCCTCGGGAGATATTTCATACATAAATTTCACGATTAATATTGTAGCGTTTAATAAAAAAGACATAGTTCAACATAGGTTGCTGGAACACTATATATGAAAGCAAACCCATCTCTTATTTAAAAAAAAAATAACACATTTTAAATATAAAAATTTAACATTTATTTAAAAAATAAGATTATATTTTAATTTTATTTTTATTCAATATATATTATATTTATTTTATTTTCTCATGCATAATTTTCAATATTTAATTATAGTTTAAAAATTATATAAAATATTTAAAATATTACTAAAATTTAATAAAAAATTATAATTTTATTTATATATATATATATATATCTAGTACAAAAAATATTTAATTTTTTTTTTAAATTGTTTCCATTAAATAAACTTAAATATTAAAATTTGAATATCTTTAATATAAATTTATAGTAGAAATTTTGATAAAAATAAGTTTTTTATTTATAATTTTTAAATTTGATTATGAAAACATCTATGATCAAATTATATATATAACATTTTAAACTCATTTTGTTAAAAAGATAAGATATGACTAATATTAAAGATAAGATAAGATGATATTATAAATGGAATAAATCATATTAATTTCATAGTTAAGAAGATAATTCTATTAAGCTTTAAATATACATATATATTAATGTTTAAATCTTTATTTAAAACAAATTATATTATATTTTATAAACTTATACATTGAATTTTAATACTTAAGTAATATTAGAATATAAGAGGTTCATTATTGATTATTATTTTTAGATTATAATATTGATTAAAGATATATAATTATATTTATAAGATTTAAATTCAATAATGAATTTAAAAAATATTAAATCAATCAAAATTGTTTCTATTATCCAAAATACTAAATAAATAAAGTATAAAATATTATATTATAATATTTAAAATGTTAGTAAGTTTTTTAATTAAAACTAAATATTTGTTTCTTAAGAATATTAACATAACAAAATATATTGACTAAAATATTTTATCCAAAATACAATGAATACAATTGAAGGAACATGAATTATTGATTATTTAATTTTGTATGTATAATATATTTTTAAAAAATTTAAAATATATTTTTTTAAAAAAATAAAAAATATATTTTTATTTTAATAGTTTTTAAATTAGAAATATATTGAATGTATTCAACTATCAAAATATGAAACTTTAAAAAAAGAAAAAATATTTTATTCAAAAAAATTATATTAAGAAAATTATAAAATTTGAAGATTCACTTAAAATCTTTTAGATTAAAGATTTTAAATTTTATTCTAAAAAATCAAACAAACATTAGAATTTATATTAAAAATGTTTAAAATTTAAAGATTTACCTAAATAATTTATATTAAAGATATCAATTTAAGTTAATTTAATAGATATAATTGATTTATAATATTATGCTTTTTGGTTTTTTGGAAAGGATTTAAGTTTTTACTATGGATTGATTTAAATAAAAATAATATGTTTTCTCTATTAATCATTTGGGTTAAATATAACATAAATATAATTTTTTAAAGTTCTTCAATTACAATGAATTGCAAAACATAATATTAATTAAAAATATGAAAATTTTATAACTTCCTCCACATAGATTTTTCTTATATTGGAAAATGTATCATCAAAGAAAAATAAAAATTTTGGTCAAGATCCTAATAATGAAAGCATTTAGGTTTTAACATTACGACATCTTGTTTTATTTTTTATTTTAAAATAATTGTCTTCATTTATTTGAAAAAGTTATTTTGTTTTTAAAATTTATTATTTTTATTATAAATAATTTAAGATTTTATACTTATTATTATAGTTTTATATAATAAAAAAATAGATCAAAATTTATCTTGATTGACTTTCCACACTTCTTCGGTTGCCAGTATATCGGGGTTTAAGGACTTAATAGATTCTTGAGCTTGAGACAAGATATTAGGCGTGAGTCGATTGAGTTTTGAGGACGAGAGTAAATGGTAAGGGGATTGATGAAAGATAAGGAATTAAAAAGCTCATTGGATGTAGTGGGATTGAAGGCCATAAGATGGTACGTGCTTCTTATGTAGGAAGTCACAGTAAATCTATGAAAAGTTGGAGAATTTGGCTTGGGAGATGAAGTTAGCAAGGTAGGGATTTCCTTTGTGCCAAGGATAATAATTATAGAGGCCAACACAAATAGTAAGCATGACCAATTTCCATATCTTTATATTATCCAAGAACTCACCAATATATTGATGTCTAAAATACTAGCGGTTGTATTTTGTATTTTTTTTGTCCATGCCTCGGTTATGCCCTATGTGCCCTAAATATAAGGTTTTCTTCCTCTAGCCAATAATATTGTGGATATGGTGGGTGTGGGTGTATATTGTGTCCTTGAGCCTATTGATAATGGACCCTAATTATCTTCCTAATTAAATTTTTTTTGGTTCAATCATGTTTGAATCCTTGTAAGTCGATGCATAGTTGAATTGAAGCTATCATTTTTTATTGAGACCTTTATTGCACAAACAAAATCATTTGATAAATGACCTACTAATTGATCATATGTACGTCATTCTCAGTAAGTTGTTAATGAAATCAGAAACTGTGTACCACAATACAAGCATAACCACAAATAACCTCTATAAAGTGTAATACATAAACTCGATCGAAAGCCATGAATACTATGGTGGACTATGCAGAGATTTGAAAGTAGGAAAGATAAGTTGCAAGGAAAGAATAAGAATAAGATTTTATCCTGATTGTGTGCTAAAAGTGTGATTGAAACAAAATGCAGATGCAAATTCTGTGAAGAATTGTTTTCGAGAGTTGTTGCTGCCTACATTTCTTGTTGTAAAGGTTGATGATTGCAAATTGGGAATTGCGCTTTTGCAAGAGTCTTCAGCTAAATTGGGCATCGGGAATGTAAGTGTGGGTAATGTGGAACAAAGCAATCACTTGTAAGGGCACTATAAACTAGCAATGCTCAAAACATTTTTGTATAATATATCAGAGACAGTTGTGAATCCGCTCTAAAGATTCAAAGGGTAATTATTAGAACAGAGCAATAAGTTTGTTCAAATATAATTGTGACTCGTTCACTGTGAAACTACTACAAATTCTTGAATTATAAAAGATAGTTAAATTTTTCAAAGATATCAAGTTTCACAATTCATATAGATTATTGAGTTGGTTTCTTAATTCGATTGTGTGAAATATTTTTGCATCAATGTTTTGGATCACACTCCTGATCCATCATCAGGATGAAAGCTGAGAGCAGGGATCAAAGAGTGTTCAAAATCAGAGAGCAGGGATGCAAGAATATTTCGCACGATCCAATCTAGAAACCAACTCAGTAGTTAAATTCTTTTTAAATGTTTCTCTCATATCCCAACCTTATTCATCTATCTGAATGGTTTAGACAAATCATCATGAAAATTAAGGACACTCCCATATATAATGGTACAGTTTTAATAGTTTAATGAACCTTGTCTCAAACATCAACAATTACATGCATTTTGAACTTACAGGACATTCTTATAATCATCAAACAAAATGATAATGAAAATTAAGGACACTCCTATATTTAATGCTACAGTTTTAATAGTTTAATGAACCTTCTCTCAAACATCAACAATTACATGCATTTTGAATTTACACAACATTCTTATAACCATCATACAAAATGATAATGAAAATAATAAAAGTTTATGATTGAGTCAAGATTAGAATAATAAATATATCGGAATTAACCTTTATTGTCTTTAAATAAATTAAATGTAATATTCAGTTTGAATTTTAATAGTGAAATATTTTGTTAAAGATGTTATGAATTAATTTGTTAATATTTTAAAAATTAAGGTTTTGATTGTATTTTATTTTAGATTTACGCTTATTGTATTGTAGGGTGTGGATGATTATAACAAATTTGTTGTATCATTTTCTAAGGTGGAATGAAGGCACTAAAGACTAATTTAACAATGATCAACCAAAATTGAAGACAATAGGCATGAATGTAATACACCTATGATGATGTATGCTTAGATAATACAATTAAAATCTTAATAATTTTAGTATAATCATGTGCAAATGGATTAGAGCATATGTCAAACACAGCTCTAAATAGATAAAGAATGTCTTTAAATACAACATAGCACATAAATCTACACAAATGTGGGTTGAGTCAACTCACAATAACTAAGGAAAAGTGGAAAGGAAAATAAATAGAATAAATTAAAATTATTTAAAAAAGAAGAGGATGGAAAGGAGAGTTATCTCATGGAATGCAATGATTGTAGGATATGCACAAAATGGATTTTTTGAAAAATATTTGTTTCTTTAACTTCTGAAACAAATGAAATTTATCCTAGCCTGTTGAATCATGGGAGCCATGAGCTCTTCCACCATAGACTTCCCATCTCTAGATAGAAACTTCGCAAGCTCGTCTCTGTGAAGCTTCACACAAGCATGCAATATGTCTTGCATAAAATCTCCTTTCCTAAAATCTCTGTTGGTAAAGGCTCTTTCTTGTCTAAAGAGCCCCAAGTGATTGCCTTGAGACTTTGCTCCATCATCTCCTATCTTACATTGCAGTCTTGATCCTTTCAAGAAATGAAAGACGAAGAAGGTCTCAAATGGGTCTACCAGCTTCTTCGAAAATGTCACAACCATCTTGAAAGATAGGACTGTGGAGAGACCTGATTGGGCGCTCTGTTATCTCCCTTGAAATCCTCCCTGATTAATATGCATGCATCACCTATTTGAAGGATGTGTCTTGCCAGAGCAGTCTGCACAACACCTAGACTCTCTGTGAATCTACGTGGCATGAAGCAAAGACTTAAGGGCTACTAATGTAGGATTATTGATATTGATGTTTAGCAATCATGCCAATTGTAATTAATGTATTATTCTCGACAATGTGGTCATTAGAGATTTTAATGTCTTATACTCATAATGACATCATTAGATATTTTTTTAGTAATGTATTGGTCACAAAAGTTTTATTTTATATAACTAATATTAAGCGAGGTCCTTTACACATCGGATAATATTGGTGAGATATTTCATAATGATTTTTTTTGCTTTTATGATATATAAATAAATCAAGGGGTTGAGGTTTAGGTGTTAATGGAATTATAATTATAATATTATATTTTATTTAAAAATAACAAAAGTTAGATTTTCAATTTATAGAGTAATGTATTATAAGAATTGTATATTACAATTTTAAATACATATAATAAGACAAATTGAATATGCATAATGGTTTTTTAGATATTAATGATGATTTTGATTTCTATGTACTGTATCCATACAATTATTCGGCGTAACCCATTGCACACCTAAAGTGCAATAGCTAGTTTTAATTAGATTATTAGAAGAATAAGAATGAGAAAAAAACATTTGAATGGCGTCTACTTCTTACATAGTCACAGTATTTATACCCCAATAAACCAACATTTATGAAGACACGTGTTGTGCAGGCGTGTAGAAATCTGCAGAAATATGAAGACAAGTTAGAAAATACATGTGCCACATGGAAATCTGTGTGTGCCAATGGAAAATACGTGTGTTGGCCAACTGAAAATACGTGTGCCATGTGGAAATCGCTAGCATGTAGTTTCAATTGGCCAACATAAAGACGTACACATCTATATTCAATTTATCTCAAGTTTTTATGCTAGCCATTTAGTAATAAGGAATATTGATTTTAGTATAGTATGGATTTTTTTTAATATATCCCATTCAACCTAAATTAGTTCTTCACAAAATATGAATAATAAATCAATCCAAAACAACTTAAACCAAACATGTATGTTGTTATATGGAATTATTTTTGTTGTTATATGGAATTATGTTTGATATTTATTTAATTTAATGGGGAGGGGTGTATATTGAATTCATGTAAATGAAAGAAATGTGTGGTAAAAGTAAGTTATTTTTAATGTTTGTGTTTGAAGATTTTGTTAAAAAATTTAAATTAAGTTATTTTAATATTTGTGTTGGAAGATTTTATTAACAAATTTAACTTTTAAAGAGGGTTGTTTATGTTATGCAACAAATTAATAGAATTTTAGGGTGATCTAACATAGATGATGAAACTCTTCTATGTAGAGTTAGATTATAATTTTTCTTAGCACTAGATTAATGCGTTTTGTTACGGACACATTTTTTAGATAACTATTTTATTTTTTAGTCATAAAATCTATACAAAATGTGGTAGGCAGTTCTCCATCTACCTTTTAAAAAGGGCAAGCTGACACATCCCATTTTATTTATGCATGACGAACAATTTTTAATGTTTAAATAAATTGATTAAATGTGTGCATATTCAATATTTTGATATGATGTATTAAATGTGATAAAACTATTATCTATATGTTATTATGATAGTTATTATTTCATCATTTTCATAAAACATTCATAATTTGAGCTAATATCTAGTTATTTATAAAATTTTGCTCATATTTTTCATTCTCAAATGATTGATGAATAATATGATGAAATTGGACATTTTGTATATCTTATGTAGTTGATATTTTAATTGTTATTTATGGTTTGTTATTATGAGTATTTAATGTGGACTTAGACTAACTACTATCTACTGTCACAAGGTCAATGCAAGGTAGAATGTAGAAGTTCCTCTATCGATTGTAGAGGGAAAGCATGATTTGGGAGAGGGAGACAAATTATGATAGTGGGGTAGTTGCACCATAGTTCTTAAGAACCCACACACTTGCACAAATTAACAAATTGACTATATGTCAAGTATGCTCTTGTAGGCTTGTAGGGTTTTACTTGAATGTCATTGTGAGCTTATGGATGAAGTTTTCATTACCTTTGAATGGTTGCATAAAGTCTTTGTTTGATGAGGTTGTTTGTGTTTGTTTGAAGGTGGCAATGTGTGTCATTTTATATCTAAGTTTCAATTAATCCAATAAGTTAGACTATGCTTTATTTACATTGTGTTATTTTGATATATTATATTTTCTTATTCGAGTTTAATTTATTTTAAGGGAAATACAATATTTTAGGTTTTAGTTTTGGTTGTATTTTCTTAAGCCATTTTTGAAACTATATAATCTTATTTAAAAATTACAAGGGTTTTCTTTTGGAAGAAATCATGGGGAATTTTTGGATGGGCACTTTGAATTTTTATGTAGTTATGGCTAGCGAGATCAACTCAATGTTAGAATAGCTAGTTGTTTGCTCACTATGAAACATTGGCATAGAGCAGAAAATAGTTTTTGGGAGTGTTTTATTGAAAATATTGAGTTCATTATCCACCACAAAGCCTATGATGGCATGAAAAGTGTCAAAATTTTAATTTTGTTTGCATTCCTTGAAAAAATGGATGGAGGGAATTTTAGGGGAGGAAAAATTCATGTGGGAGATTCTCTTTCTTGGGGAGGTCATGATATTGTTGGAGAAGTGGTGGAAGAGGAACTAGTGGAACAATATGGAATTCTTAAGCCACTATTTCATGGGTATGTGGTTAGAATTATTATTTTTACATAAAATTTTCATACCATATTTTCTTAATCAATCTATTCATGCTAGATTAAAAATAACAAAATTCCATATGTATCTATGCTTACATTTTATTGATGGTGTGAATAAAGTCTTATACCTAGTTAATTCCTATTAGGGGACTTATTCACATGTTAAGTTTACTTAGGTCCTAGTATTCCTTCTAGAAGTCTTAGTTGTCTTTTCTAGATCTTATCTTATCCTAAGTAACTTTATGAGTTAGTTGTCTCATGTGATAGGATTAAGACACTTGTCATGTTCTTGTACAATCCTATCTCTCACCTTGCCTAAGTTATAAGAAAGACTCCTCTTGCATCTTGCAAGTCATAACATCTTTTTCACATATTGTGAATCATGTATCATATTATAATTCTCATTTGGTGGAATAATGTATTTTGTGTTGCTTATCTATTTTGCATATGGAGGTTATTTGGTGTTTTAGATTAAAGATCTTGGTTGTTCACTTCAACATGGTATCAAAGCTTTGAATCTAGCATGCTCCTTGCTTCTTTTATTTTTTCTTTGTAGTTTTTCTCTCTTTTGGAGAGTTTTCTCCCACAAGGTTTTTCTCCTTTTCTTTGTTTATGAGAGATTTTTCATACATGTTTACCTCATCAGGCCTTGTTGTCAAGACCCATCTTTTGCATCTTACATTGGTTTTTTCTTCCCTAAGTTGTACTTAAGGGGGGTTTTGGTGTGAATAAAGTCTTGTATCTAGTTAATTCCTACTAGGGAACTTATTTAAATGCTAAGTTATCTTAGGTTCTAGGATTCCTTCTAGAAGTTTTAGTTATCTTTTCTAGATCTTATCTTGTCTTAGGTAGTTATGAGTTAGTTGTCTCATGTGATATGATTAAGAAACTTGTCATGATATTGTCTAATCCTATCTCTCATATTGCCTTTATAAGAAAGGATCCTCTTGTATCATGTAAGTCATAACATCTTTTTCACATATTATGAATATTGTATCATATTCTAATTCTTGCGTGGTAGAATACCATATTTTTGTTGTTGCTTCTCCCTTTTACATGTGGAGGTTATTTGGTGTTGTGGATTGAAGTTCTTGGTTGTGCACTTCAACATTTATTCAATAAGCTACACAATTAGAATATTGATATTTTTCCAATAATCAACTATATAAGCATCAATCTAGGCATAGACATATGTGGGAGAAATTTTAGAGTGCTAAAAGTGTTTGAGTAGGGGTTGTATGTGTAGAGCCAGAAAAATGTATGATTCTATGGAGGAAGAACCACCATTTCAGTTCACATGAATAGAGCCATTCTAATTAAAAGAAAAACTAGAAATACCAATATAAACTACAGAAACAAAACAATGCTTTTAAAATAAATCAATCTCCATTGTCTCCCTATCACCAAGATCTTTGTTTATGCATTTTCTCTCAGATTTTATGAGCACAAAATGCAATAAAGAGGCTATGATGAATGAGAAATGCAATCAAGATGCAAAGATGATATGAGTATGTAAATTTGTGAGAAAAATTTGTGAGAGCTAAAATGAGAGAAAAATCCCATTTAAATAAGATTTCCCTCAGGATGGAGAGGGGTTGAAGATGAAATGTGGGATCAAAGATGTGAGAGAAGGAAATGCCATTATCCCATATTGTTGGGTTAAATGTTATGGATGAGAATGAAGTGATAAAATGTAATATTTCATGAATGGTTTATGCAAATGATATGATTATATGCAAGTTATGATAATTAGTTTATTTTGAAATAATAATCAATGACTATGATAATTGGTTTATTAATGGAGATGAATATGAAACAATTATGGATGGTAATGATAATTGATTTAATATGGAAATGATGTTTATGACTTATTATGAAAATGGATTATGAATGATTATGATTAATTATGCATTATGAATGATCATGTGGTGATAATATTTTAATGATTTGATGATTTAACGAAATGCAATATGAGGTGGACGATATATGCAAGCTATGTGATTTAAATGGTAATATAGTTTTATTATGAAATGTTGGTGAATGATTATGATAATGAAATTATTATGATGATGAATGATATTGCAAAACAATAATGTGATGGATGCAAATGATAATGTGATGATTTAATGATTTGATGAAATGCATGAATAGAAGAAAGTATTGAATGAATTGATCATTTTAATCAATAGATGAATAATGTGATGCGAGGATAAATTTGAGTGTCTACAGTATGCTAATTGTTTGTCAAAATTGTTAAGTTCCTAGATTTTATTAATTCTGATTTATTTTCAATCATGATTTGTTATTATTTACACACACACATATCCCCCACCCCAATAATGAAGGTAGGTAGGATATAGGTAAAATTAATATAAAAATCACTATTCTCTAACAAGCCAGTAGAATTTAGTACAGCTAGACAGGCCATAAACCCTATATAGACTAGCACCCTAAAGGCCCTCCCACTTGTAGAGCTAGCTAGAAGGATAGTTGATTTGATTGTTTATTCAATAGTTTATTCTATTGATCTTAGATACTAGTCTATTATGTTGGTTAATGTGGCAACAAAAAAAGTATCCCTTTTTCTTGCCTAATTTGGGAATGGTTAATATTAAAATGAACTTAATATCACCTTGATAGATAGTGTTGTGATGAGTTTTACACATCCACGCTAGGTCTTGGGCCCTTTTTAAGCTTTAAAATAAACCTAACTTTTCCCTTAATTTAATTTTGTAAAGTGTCTTTATTTACATCTACACATTAAATTTAGGAGGCTCATAAGCTAAATGGACCCGATCTAGCATTGTAATGTGTTTTACACATTCACATTGGATTTAGGACTCTTTTTAGCTAAATAGACCTAATTTTTCCTTAATTTAATGTTGTAAAGCGTATTTATTTACACTTTCACATTGAATTTTGGGACCTCTTGCATTTATGACCTTAATATTATCATTAATAGGCCCCTAAGACCTTATATTATGCATCTCAATGTATATTTTAATCAAAAATCTGACAAGATCAACAAATAAACTTAATTTACACACTCCTTGGCACTTTAGCAATAAAAATAGGCCCTATGGGACCCATTCACCATTTTAGGCGAATGAGTCCCGTCCAGGTTTTGCCTATTTTCAAGGGTTTAAGCGAGAAAATTGGGTTTTAAGTTCAAATTTAATGAATGTCGGCTTGTGGGATCCAATTAACAAGATATTAGATGGATTACCTATATGAATGATGTCTCAAATCATTATTTCATCAAGTCTCCATGATAGTCAAGAACTCAAGAGTTAGGCATTCCAAGACATTACAAGATCATCAAGCTAGCATTCAAGATCATTTCTAAGGTATTCAAGGGCAAAAAAATTCTTCAAATTATTGCAACAATTCAAGATCGATCATCATGTTAAGGATATCAAGCAACATGAGTATGTTATTGAGCATCAAGTATGTTTTCAAGGTCAAGATCTACATCCTTCATGGCCATTTCATGTTAAGTTGTAAATTTATAAGACAAATCATTTACAAGGCATAATCTAAGGTATCATTGTCCATGATTCATGTTCTTTGTTTCATGTTTCATGCCTTCATTTCATTATCTCATCATTTGGTTTAATTACCTACAAGGGGTTTGACCAAGGCAAACCCTTGTTCCCTAACAATCAACACTTTATCTCTCTCTCTCTCTCTCTCTCTCTCTTTGTGTGATTGAAAATCTAGGTGTCTTTGAAGACTTGAAGATTAGGTTGCAAGGTTGAGATAAGTTGTCAAGCCATCACAAGGTTGTCATCTTCACAAAAATTCACCTATAGTCCCGAAATCAGAGTTTCAAATCATAAAACAACGAGGAATAGGAAGAGCAGACATTGAAGACCAGATTCAAAGTTTGAAATTCCAAAAAACCCTAACTATCCAATGATTGACCAATTCTGGTGAATGATTCCTAGTTTAGATTAAAATTCAAATTTTCATAGATTCAGATACCCATTTTCTAGATTCATGTTTCTACATAGAGACCCAAATTTGGGACTGATTCACCCAGCTTGGCGAATGAATCCTAGTAGGCCTAAATTTTACGTTATTCAACATTTCAAGTCTCCATTCAAGCTCTCTCAGGTTTCCAAGTAGTCCTCTATACTTTTCCTATTTTTTGTCTTGATTTATTTGCATTTATAATCCATTTATTCAAGTTTCATGCATCACTAGGCTTTGTCATTAGATCTTGCATGACATACATTTTTCCAAGCCCTAGCTTGGTGGTGAACCCCTCATTAATCTCTAAACATACCCTAGGAAAGTCCCTTAGTAGATCTCTTTCTCCCATTATCATCATTTGATTCAGATCTCTAAGGCATCCTTGAATGTGGAGCATAGAAATTTTGTTGCCCTAGGTCCTAAGCCCTAGTGGAGATAAAATTTTCTATCCTACATTTTGGTAAACCTACTTTTACAATATTTTATTTTCTAATTTGGAGTCCACTAAAGTCCTAGATCTTTCTTACATTAGATTTGCATTAGGTTTTGCATTAGTTAATTGGCATCTAGGGTTTCAAACTTTTACATTAGTGAAATTTCATATAGGTTACATTTTTGCATCTCATATAATTAAAATTCAAACAAAATATGCATTTTCACTTAGCTTACAACTCATACAAACTAAAAAGCATAAAAAAACATAAAATTCTTGAGAATTATAAAAAAAAAAACTAATTGGGACTCATACACCCCTCTAGCCGAATTAAGCCCAGTCTAGATTTTAAACTATCTTTTACAACATTAAAAACCTCATTTCTTTGCTTCCTAAGCTTTCTAGTAACATATACTATAAGTTTGGAAAGTTTTAGGAACTTTTTTTTTATGCATCTAGGTCAAAAACATCAATTTAGGGTACTCATTTTTGAAATCATTTCAATTACCAAAATCATTAAATCTGAAAATTTTCACATTTCTAAAAATTTGCATCATATGGATAAAAGTACTTTTCACTTTTCCATGATACACAATGTTTGCATTCATAAATCTTTGCATAAGTTTGATAAAAGTGATTTTCATTTTCAGATACACATTGTTTGCATTCTTAAAGCTTTGCATACATTGGATAAAAGCATTGTTCATCTTTGGATATACATTGTTTACATTATTGAAACATTGCATGAGATGGTTAGAAGTACTTTTCATTCTTGGTCAAACAATGTTAGTATCTTACCTATCTAGGCATGCTAAGAAAAATTTCATATCCCCTTCCTATGACCTATGAGAGTGTTTTAATGAAAGAGAATACAACCTTGGACAATCCAAGCAATCATATTTGTTCTTCTCCCAATATCTCTCCTATTTGTGAATAAGATATTTTAGTGAACTAGAAGAACCAATCAATGAGAGTTTTGAGATTCCTAGTTGTTTCTCTCCTCTTACTCTCTTAGTGGACAAGATATTGATGAACAAGAAGAAACAACCATAGGTAATCATGATGATCACATAACACAACAAGAGAACATTGAAACTTCAATTAGTCTACATTCACCTCCCAACATCTTCCCCTTTAGTGATAGTGTTGTAAATGATGAGGATACATTGGTGTTAGATGATCAAATCTTTAAGGTCTATAACAACCCTCTTTATGACCCTTCCCCTACCTATCCTATTTTGGAAGACATTAGGGGTCGAAAGAATGAAATTATAAATGATCATGAAAATCATACTTGTTCTTCTCCTGCTATCTCTCCTAGTTGTGAAGAAGATAATTTGATCAATGAAAGTCATGAGAATCTTAGTTGTCCCTCTTCACCTAAGGAAACCCTTATTGAGCAAGATAATTCAACCATTGATCTTCCCCCTACTTGCGATGAAGTCATTTTAGAAGAACCAATCTTTGAATGTCAAGAACATCCAGTTTGTAGTTCTCCTAAAAACTCTCCCCTTAGGTAAGATATCATTGTAGAAGAAAATGACAATATTTTAGATGGTAAGGAGATGACACTAGACTGCCCTTTATTAGAAATACATCAAACCAAGACTGTTGAGGTTATGAATGCGTAAGTTTCCCCCTTGATTGATAGGCATCCTCTAGTTCTTTACCCACCCTCACAATGACCGCAAATTCAAAAAAAACCTAAAATTATGCTTTACCCACCCAAGAATAATGTGTTGCAATAGTTGAGTTATAATTCCATTTCTCATACATATAACACTAGAAACAATCTGCAACCAAGAAAAACACCTTCAACATCCCTCCAATTGCCTAACCCTATCTTGCCTGGTCCTCCTCATTTGCCTTCTCATAATGAAAAGGATTGCAATCTTGTTGAACAACTAAAGAATACTCCTGCTAAGATATCATATTGGACCTTATTCAAGCCTCGCCTCATTATCACAACATGATTCAAAGTGCTTTACAACAAGTTCCTATCCCTTCTAGTGTGCAACTGAATGACATAGTATCCCTGATTCAAGAAATGAATAGTGACATTGTTTTCCACCAAAGTGAGCTCCCTCCTTTGGAAGTGCAAAAACAAAACGAAACTTTCATATTAATATCTTGATACAAAAGGACAGGGATAAAGAAAACCCTTGTTGACAATGGATCAACCCTTAATGTGTGTAGTGTAACCCTTTTGGATAGGTTTGGTGTGGATAAATCAAGAATTCAACATGAATCTTTATCTATTAAGGGATTTGACAATGTGGGAAAACAATCACTTGGCGTGATCAGTTTGCCTATTACAACTAGAAAGGAAACATTAGAAACACCTATCCATGTTATACCTCACAATATTTCATACAATCTTCGTTTAGGCAGACTATGGATTCATGCAATGAATGGGGTGCCTTCTACCCTTCATCATAAAATGAAATACTTCTACAATAACAAAGTGTACACACTTGAAGTTGACCCTAACCCAAATAGTTGCTTGAACATTGAGAAAGGAAAGGAAAATCCTTTGAAAACATTAACACCAACTACACAATTAGAATTTGTGCAAGAAGAACAAAAAGATAGAGACCATAAGCCCTTCAGAATATCACTAGATGATTTGGGATCATTGGATTTTACACCTACATTCATGGGAGAATACAAGATCATAAACAAAGACTATGAAAAGGGAAAAGAAAAAGTGGTAATGTCAACAAACAATTTGGAAGACCCTCTTCAAAAGCATCCACCTCAACTACTTTAGAAGATCAAGCAAATTACACAACAAACTTTGATGAAGCTAACTATAAACAACCACCAACTCCAAAATAGATGAAGAATCTTTATGGAAAAGATTATGAACTTATGAAACAACTAGGATATATCGGGAAAGGATGTGGTGCTAGAGAACAAGGTATTTATGTCCCTATAGATCCTAACACACAAGGAACGACTAGTGGTCTTGGTTATTGTCCATCGAAAGAAACAAGGAAACCTTCACTTAATATCAACACTATTACAAAAGATTCTTCTAAGACAACTTTAACATTAGTGCATCTTGAACTGATAGACACTAGTAGTCTTGATTGTTATCCTTTGCAACAACTGAAACAAACAAATAAATCTTCACTTAATGTCAATATCATGACATAAAACACTAATGATTTGAATTCATTAGATTTTACACCCTCCTTTCAAGGAGAGAACAAAATATCACAATCTAAAGAGTTTTGTGTAGGTATGACACCTTCTACTAAGCAATATATATCTTTGCCGCAAAATAAAGCGACATCTTCTATTGATCAAGAGAGTATCTCTTTGAGACTGGACTCCAAGATCATTTGATATCTCTCCCTCCAAGAACACGAAACAAATTTTACTACAAGAGTTCATTTTGTGCATATCATCAAGTTCATGGTCATGCTACTAATGAATGTAAGGCTTTAAGTGATAAAATTCAACATCTTAAGGAGTGTGGTGCTCTTCCTTATGAGGGAGTACCTAATTCCTCTAATTGAAATTGATTTTCACTTTAGCATGTTTCTCATTGGCTCACCCTTGTCTTGCACTAAGTGGGGGCAAGGGGTTAGGTAGCCTTATCCTCATACGCCACTTATTGTTGTTTCTTTTTGCTAGTTGACCACCTTTCATGTATATATAAGAGTAAGCTTGGGATGTGGACTACATGCCTTAAGATGACTCACATGTGACATACACATTCATGATGTAGTTCAATTCGGAAATATATGACTTGGCATAGTTCTTTCTGAATAAGCTCTCATGTCTTCTTCTACTTTAAAGCAATTTATCATAGCAATGGTGCTAGCAACCACTTTAAATTGGGGGCATACATTGACACTCATGCTTCATTGTGCGATTTTCCTTCTTCTTGTGATGCGTCCTTTTCTTGGTGGTGTCATTGGGCTTGATATCCTTTGAGAGCATGGTATTTCTTTGAGTTTTCCTCTCTTGGAGACATTAGGCACGATGTTCCCTAAGAAGAGACCTTGGATGAATTAAGAAAAATCCCTTTGAATGCACCTTACACTATTTGTTATATGGCCACCTTGCATAACACACTTTGCATGGTTGTGGAGCCATCTTATTTGTTCATGAGTTCCAAGCATATGAAGCTTTGTACCTCATGAAGTTCAAAGTTCATTTTTTTGTGGCACCTTATCAAAGTTATTAGGAGGTATAAATTTTGATATGGTCGAGTGGGAATTTGAACTGAGGAATGACTTTCCCTGAAGCCACTTGTGTGTATGTATGAGAGCATACCAACCATGTGTGTATGTGTCTCACCCTCTTTGGATACTCACCCAATGGATAGCCAAGAGTTCTCTTGCCTCAGAGTGAGCATGCACTTTTAGACAAACAACTTAGGACTAATCCACATCGTTTTGGACAAATGGTCAAGACTTGATCCACCTCTTTTTATCTTCACTTGTTTTTGTTTTCTTTCTTTTAGTTATTGTCATTGTATGTTTGTGTATCTTTTTTTTCAGCATATCATACACCTTGTGTGTGTCCTTTTGTGCTCATGTCGGTTTGACATAAGATCTTGGACCCTGGGGGCTTAACCACCTCCTTGATCTTTTTCATCCTAGACCATCTGCATCGGTACACTTGGAACCCTCTTGAATATCTAGTTTAGTGTGAGTTTCAAGAAAGTTCATCCTCTCACTAAAGTGAGGGCTAAATGTCGCAACAAAAAATTATCCCTTTTTCTTGCCTAATTTGGGAATGGTTAATATTAAAATGAACTTAATATCACCTTGATCTAGTGTTGTGATGAATTTTACACATCCACACTAGGTCTTGGGCCCCTTTTAAGCTAAATAAACCTAACTTTTGTGTTAATTTAGTGTTGTAAAGTGTATTTATTTACACCTACACATTAAATTTAGGAGGCTTGTAAACTAAATGGACCTAATCTAGTGTTGTAATGTGTTTTACACATTCACATTGGACTTAGGATTTTTTTTTACCTAAATAGACCCAATTTTTCCTTAATTTAGTGTTGTAAAGTGTATTTATTTACACTTTCACATTTAATTTTGGCCCCTCTTGTATTTATGACCATAATATTATCATAAATAGGCCCCTAAGACCCTATATTGTGCATCCCAAGGCATATTTCAATCAAAACTCGACAAGATCAACAAATAAACTTAATTTACACACTCCCCAACACTTGACCAATAAAAATAGGCCCCGTATGACCCATTCACCACTTTGGGTGAATGAGTCCCATCCAGGTGGGACCCATATGCCATAAATGGTGTATGAGTCCCATCTGGCCTATTTTAAAGGTTTAAGTGGGAAAATTGGGTTTAAAGTTCAAATTTCATGAATGTCGACCTATGGGATCCAATTAAAGAGATATTAGATGGATTACCTATATAAATGTGGTCTCAAATAATTATTTCATCAAGTCTCCATGATATCAAGTCAAGCACTCAAGATTTAGGCATTCCAAGACTTTACAAGATCGTCAAGCTAGCATTCAAGATCATTTCTAAGGCATTCAAGGGCAGAATTATTCATCAATTGTTGTAGAAATTCAAGATCCATCATCATGTCAAGGATATCAAGCATCAAGTATGTTATTGAGATAGTTTTGTGATGTAGCATTGAAGATCCAAGATCAAGCATTGTTCTACACGTATTGTCAAGGTCAAGATCTACATCCTTCATGGTCATTTCATGTTGAGTTATAGATTTACAAGACGTCATTTACAAGGATTCATCCAAGGTATAATTGTCCATGATTCATGTTATTTGTTTCATTTTTCATGCATTCATTTCATTATCTCATCATTTGGTTTAATTACCTACAAGGGGTTTGCCTATTCCCTAACAATCAACACTCTCTCTCTCTCTCTCTCTCTCTCTCTCTCTCTCTCTCTCTCTCTCTTTGTGTGATTGCATATCTAGGTGTCTTTGAAGACTTGAAGATCCTTTGAAGATTAGGTTGCAAGGTTGAGAGAAGCTGTCAAGCCATCACAAGGTTGTCATCTTCACAAAAAGTCACCTATAGTCCTGAAATCAGAGTTTCAGATTCGAAAACAAAGAGGAACAAGAGAGCAGACATTGAAGACCAGATTCAGACTTTGAATTTCCAGAAAACCCTAACTAGACCAATTTTCCAATTCTGGTGAATGAGTCCCAATTTAGGTAAAAATTCATTATTTTATAGATTTAGATACCCATTTGCTAGATTCTTGTTTCTACATAGAAACCCAGATTTGGGACTGATTCGCCCAGTTTGGCAAATGAGTCCCAATAGGCCTAAATTTCAAGTTATTCAACATTTCAGGTCTCCATTTGAGCTCTCTCAAGTTTCCAGGTACTCCTTTATACTTATCCAGTTTGTTGTTTTGATTTTTTTGCATTTATAGGCCATTTATTCAAGTTTCATGGATCACTATGTTTTGTCATTAGATCTTGCATGAAATACATCTTTCCAAGCCCTAGCTTGGTGGTGAACCCCTCATTAATCTCTAAACATACCCTAGGATAGTCCCTTAGTAGATCTTTTTCTCCCATTATCATCATTTGATTGAGATCTCTAGGGCATCCTTGAATGTGGAGCATAGAAATTTTATTGCCCTAGGTCCTAATTCCTAGTGGAGATAAAATTTTCCATCATATAGTTCAAAATATTAAGCACTTGGTTTTATAGAAGATGATTTGGTTGGCTCATCAATTGTGGTTGATTTCAATGAAGTAGTGGATCTAGCTTATCCATCACAAATACTGATGCATTAGTTTACACAAATTCTTGATATTTGTAAGTTAAGTGTTTTTTGAAATATCTATATTTACTACATGAATTTAAAGAGTTTATTTGTGTTGGTTTTATTCTTGAACACATTATATAGGTTTGTATATACACACACACATACATATATACATTATATAATGATTTATATGTTTATTTTATTATAAATATTTAAACTATTTTATCCATCTCCTTTAGAGTTGTGTGTAGTTATTTGTAGTTATTTAATCTATATGCATATATCATTCTATATGAAGATTTCTATATATTTAAAATAGCAATTTGATGTAAAATGTATATATTCCAGTAAAAATATATAAAATTCATCCATTAAATGCTAAGATATGTTAAAATCGTTGTAGAATATTGGAGATTGTACATGAATAACATTATAATAAACTATTTAACAATGAGATAAGGGAAAAATGGAGTGGGCGCATATGAGCGGGAAAAGGAGCAGACAAGCAAGTTTGAAAGCTACTATTGGTGATGGTGATGGTGAATCTAATTTAGAGGAAGATGTAGATGGTCATCGGGTTGAAGTGTTTCCTTTTATGAGGGCTAATGATTCTCTTTGTGTCCGCTTGGGGAGGCCATGCTACTGGCAGTTGTTGGTGCCTCGACTTTTGAGGTTTCTAGCTCAAGCTGCAACTATGTGGGCTTTACCATTTGCTACAACCATGGTGGTTGTTGATTTCCCTCTTGTGGAATTCATTCTTCCTCTTGTGCCTTTGCTTCTTTGGAGATGTTACACTCTCTTTGTTGCTTTGTGGTGGTTATTTTTTATTACATTTGTGGTGCTAGTTGGTTTTTTGTGCAATGGATTCATTCTTTGTCCCTCATCTAGTTTCTTTGTGTTGCACTTGGAGCTCCTTGTTTGGTGGTCGTAGGGATTTTTCCTTGGTGCCTTCAAGTCTTGGAGGTTCTTTCTTGAGCATTTTCATTTATGTAGCATTTGTTGTTGTAGTGGTGTTGTTGCTCTCTTGACCTTGGTGGTGTGGGACTTTGTAAAGTTTTGGGCTATTTTTTCTAAAGAAATTTTTGGTTTGGCTCCTACTGAGGTTATGTGTGTTGTTCTTTTGGATAGGGTGTGTGTGACCTAGATTCGATTATCATTGATCGTATTTGATGCTGGTGTTGGCTCCCTTTGGTGGGAGGTGGGTTTCATTGCCTATTTTTTGTTTGATATGGTTTTAGACAAATGTGCCTCTACTTTTCTTGTCCCAAATTTTTATGTTGTTGGTGTTGGGTGTTGGTTCATTGAGGATTTGAAGGTCCCTAATCCTGATCTATTTTGTTTTCTTACTGAGGTAGTTAACAAGATTTTTTTTAGGATCATGGTTAAGCTTCAAGTTGTGTTGGAGCTTCTATTTTGATTTTATTGTCTGCTTTTCTCCCAAAATTTCCATTCGATTTCTCCTATCGAGGTGGAGAACCCTCCTATTGAGGTGGAGTTGGTGTGTGTTGCTGGAGTTGGGAATAGGTGTTTGGGGGATTTGAAGGCCAATCTTATTGCTTTTATTAAGATGGTTCTTAAGGTTAGTGATGGGGCCTGGTTTCCTCATCAAGATTTGATGATGCTACTGTAAGGGAGTTGTTGTTGCCTCATTTTAAGTCTGGCTCTCCTTTCTCCTATTGACACGGAGAATGAGAGCAGTGATGGGAGCTATTGTTGCCCTGTTTTCAATCATCCCTTTCTAGCATCTCCTATTAAGGTGGAAAATGTTACTGCTGGAAAGGTTTGGAGAGGGATTTGTTGGTATTGTTGATAGGGAGTTGTTACCCTTTTCCCAGTATGGTCCTCTTTGCTCCAGTTGTGGCCTCAAGGATATTTTTTTTCCTATTCTTCTAGACAATATTGATTCTTTTAGGAATCTTGGATTGACCCATTTGGCTCAAGCTCTCCTTATGAGCTCTTTGGATAGACACAAATTCAAACCCCCTTGATTGGTGAGGCTCTTTCTTTTGGTGTGGCCTCTCTTATTTGTTGGCTTGTTTTTCTCTTGGTTATTTGGTGACCAAGTGTTGGTTGAGAGTTTTCTATTGTTTTTTGTTGTTTCTCTACTTTTTGTGAGGCTTTCAAGTGCCCTTTAAAACCTATTTCTACTGCTTTGTTTCGTTGGCAAAGTTTGATACTTTGGTGTTTGGTTGTGTTCATTTTCTTTGCTCTATATAAGGTTATAGGCCCTTTCAAAACCCTACTTACCTTATCAAAAATATTATACTCAACTATATACTTAGTAAGTTTGTGAAAATTGGTTTCAATCAGCATTGTAGTAAATGTCTTGACTACTCTTAAAACTAGGTGCAAGATTCATTTTATATGACTATTAACTCTTCAAACTAATATTATACATGAATACTACACATTATATCTCTACAAAATAATATTGTAACATCCTTATACTCAATTGTACTTATGTTGGTAAGTGGAAACCTCATGGAAAACCTTAAATAAGATTCTACAATCTTCATATGGGCACATTATATGATTTTTTATGTTTGAAAAATTAAGTAAATAGTATTTAAGTAATGTGCACTATTATGATTTTCACTCAAAGGTAATCTAAGAGTATGGAAAATATTATAGTATTCTAGAAACTTATATTATGAGTTGCACCTTATGATTTTAATTTTATAATATAATTATTTTATTAAAGCAAGAGATAGTAGTGTTGTGTTAATGTGTGACCTATATTTTTATATAATTAGAAAATGCCTATAATTGACACATTGGCCAAAGTGATACTATATTGTATGCATTTTCAATTCATTATACTCTTAGGATTGCATGGTAGTTAAATTTTTTGAGTAGCTAGAGCATATCTAGGGTCTACATGGTTGATTTTTGAACACTTAAAAATGTCCTGAATGATACTACACACTTGAATTAGATATAATAACATCTTTTCATCCTAAAATCCATCTTCTTTTCGTGTGTTTGATTAAATAAGATGTCATCTCTCGCACAATGTTGTCATCATAGCTAAATGTGTCCTGGCCACGGGCATGTACACAATAAACTAGATCTCAATCTCCCTCAGATGCTCCTATCGAATCTCATTTAAGTCATCCAACTCCTCTAGTAATTTGAGATTATGCTCATGTGACATCAATGGTTGGATAACCTCCTGCGTGAACAAAGTGCACAACATCAAAATTTGGCTAAAATTGATAAATTTTGGAGATTTTTCCCCCCAACTAACAATAGCATCGTTGTTTACTATGGTGTCACTATAATTATTTTACCAAATATCGTCGCCCCTGTTCAAATCCGAGGAAGTGATGCCCTAGACAAAAGCGTCACCATAATTCTTGGCGTCACCCTACCCAAATCCTAGCTAGCATTGCCAAGTGCACTTGCATCGCTATAACCCATTTGAAACCCTAATTCTAAATCTCAAGAAGCATCACCATCTACAATGGCGTCGCCAAAACTAGCAAAAAATTCACTAAAATTCCTAAAAGTGTCACAATATAGTGACGCTAAACTTGACCTAACTTCGATGCCTAATAAATGCATAAAAAATGTAAAGTATAAGGAAAGTCTCGATTTGTGTACCAGTGGTCCTACGCTTGGAGGCCATTGGTACTCTTGATCTCGATTAGTGATGTGTCATGGAAGCACATGACGTGCCATTTCATCAGTAGGTCAAAGCTCAAAATGTAGAAAATCGCTAACTGTGAATGCACAAATGAACTAAAAGTGACCCTTTAGCACATATTTATGCCTTGAAATTAGGGTTTCTTGTGTTTCTAAGCTATGGGACATATTTTGAGATGTTTTTTTAATTTTTGAGTTCATTATTGCATCCTAGAACCTTTTTTGACCCCTAAATCAATGTTTCATCTTTATCAAGAGATCAACCCAAAATTCCAATTTTTTCCCCTGATCTCTCGAGGGGGCAGGGTACCAACTTAATTATTTTCATTGGGGCAATAGTGGGGCATCCAAAAATTAGATTTTTTTTTTTTTTTTTTATTTGAGCAGCAGTTTTAATATGAAAAGTGTCAATCTTTGAACCAACATAATAGGTACCTCGCTTCAAAGAGGGGAAAAATGTAGACACTTAAAAATGTCCTGAATGAGACTACACACTTTAATCCGATATACTAACATCGTTTTGTCTTAAAATCTATCTTCTTTTCGCTTGTTTGATTAAATAATTCCAGTTATTTAATTAAATGCATCATTTTCATCTATTAGTCTAATTGATCTAATTAGGTTAATTCACCCCCTCTCACACTAACAGTCCACCCTATTTAATTAAATAAATCAAATTATTTAATTGAAACCCTAATTCCTCTCATTTAATTAAATAATCATAAATTATTTAACTAAGTGTCATTTGCACTCCTTTTCATTAAATAAGTCAATTATTTAATGGATATCCTATTATTCCTCATCTTGCACATTTGAAATTTAGTTTTAATTGCTAAATTTCTCCTCACCCATCCACTTGCATAGGGAATATTCCAAAGGAATATTCTCCTATTTGGCTCCAAAAAAGGAATGATTTCTTTCAAACAAACTTTATAAAAAACTTTCAAAGTTGTTACAAAGTGTGTTTTTTGAATAATTCTCATCCCTTGATCTTTCTTTGATCCATGTGATCTTTGATTCTTATCCATTGATGATAATCCTTGATTCATGTTTCCCCTTCATTCAATATTTTGACCATTGATAGATCATATTGATCTGAGCCCTTGATTCTTTATTTTCTCTCCTATAAATACTTCACCATTTGGAGAGAAATGGATCCATATTTTGATAGCAAAGTTATGCTTTTAAAATTCATAATCACTTGCATCCATATTGAGAATTTAGTGGCATTTTAGATTAATATTCATCCATATTAGCTTAAGCATCCATTAGTGGCTTCTATTTTAGCTTAGTTTGCATCCATGGCTTGCATCTTTAAATTTTGTTTCCATTTAACATAGCTTGCATCCATGTCTATCAATAATTTTAGCATTTAGAACTCATCTTCATCATGTTAAACTAGTTTTATACCATGTTTCATTTATCTTTCATCAATTTCATCGGTTTTCCTCAATAAAATTGATTGGAACAACTCATATTATCCAAGGGATTGTGAAAGGGTCGCCATTCCACATCAATGCGACACCACTCCCCCAATAGGATAAAGTTTGGAGTATTAGAATATATTTCCTTTCATGCTTAGTTTAATGGTTTCCTAGTTTGATGCTTTTGAATATCTCATTGGGATCATGGCTTAGGGGATTAAATATAGTTTAAAGTAATTTGGATCTAGTATATTTAGTTCATACTATGACTATGATCATAATTTCATATAATTTTTTGATTGAACTTATTATACTCCTAATTCTCATATTTGGTTATGATAATTCTATAGATGCCAATATATAGTGCCCTTGATAAAGGGGTTATCCACTTCTATTAGGAAGATGAATGAGGGATCACTTGGTCTATGGTTGGAGGTAAAGTGGTTGGATTATGCTCCCCCCCTTACAACTATTATAGAGATTATATTTCTTGCACTAATAAAGATGAATAAGATAGTAGGTCCTACTATTTTAAAAAAAGAAAAAAGTTAGATCTTTATGTAGTTAAATTGAACTTGTATGGACTATATAAGATAACAATCCTATTGTTGAATTGTGCTTAATTGTCAAGTATCTTTAAAAATGAATAATTTTCGTTTCATGAAATTTAGTAATGTGAAGTATCCATTTTTCTAAAATGTGAATCTTAAAATTTTAGTTATGGTTTTCAAAAAAATGTTCATCTATAAAATTAAATAAGTAATTTTAGTTATACAACCTCTTTATTTCCTTAATGTATTAAATATATTTATTATTAAAAAAATGGAATCTCATCACATGTGATATCATAGCATAGGTTCAAAATCTAGGATCTATGAGCTTGTTGTGTCTAATAATTTTTTTTGATTTAGCATATTTGTAAGTATAGTCTAACTAATAAAGATTTTCTTTTCTTTGAATTTAGAGATGGGAAGATCCAGGTCAAGAAAATGACTTGGAATAAAGAAAAAGAGAAGGAATCAAACCAATTTTGAAGGAATTCCAACCAACCACCTCAAAAGGAGGATATATGGATTTTTGACTTTAAGACCTTTAGGTTAGCTATGTGTCAAGTGAAATTAAATAAGAGAAAAAAGTGATAGCCAAGGTCAAAACTAAACCAAAATTAAGGAAACCTTATGCATGACATGCCATTTGGCTATTGACATGATGCCCCAACCATAAGTAGGGAGGTATTAAAGGAGTACTTAGTGCATACATCACCTCTAGTAGTGTGAATATATACTTTAAGGATGAAGAACCCAAGAAAATTAAGGCCGAGTAGTATTTTGAAAGTTTCAATAGATAGCCCTTTACTATAAATAAGGATATGTAATTCCAATCTTTTATGGTATAAAAAACTATTCTTTTCCTCTTTTCTTGAAAACATATGTGACATTTAAATTGTTAATTAATATAAAATATAAATATTTTAAGATGGGCTACTTGTGCTAGTTCACCAAAAAAATGGATGTACCTTGAGATACTATAGTATGCACAAGTGTTGCATGCTCTCTTTCTACACAACATATAATTTGATTTTGACCATAGTTGTAAATAAATAAAATATTTAAAATATAAGAACACTTTCTAAAAAATTTATACGACATTTGTTGCACATGATCAAATTATGAATGAATAATATACAACTTTTCAATTTGGAATATATTAAATGAAATTTTAGAAGTAAGATAAAATTTTATTTACAATTAATACATGAAATGCATTTCAAATATACAATTTTATAGTATACATTAAATGAAACAAGGTCAAGTCTTCTATATTTGGAAATCTTCTTTTATTTCATAAGCCTCGACATTGTCAACTGCAAGAGGGAGAACATCACTTGAGCTCTTTACCTCCAACCACAAACCAACGGTTCCCCACACACCTTCCAATTGGAAGTGGCCCTACTCTTGATGAAGAATACAGACAAATAAACCAACAAATGTATGTCATCTAAGTTCTAGTGTTGTGTCCTACATAACCAATCAAACATACAATTTTAGACAAATTCTAACTAAGTATAACCAATATGACTAGTTTATGTAATTTGGAACACTGTGACTGACTAATGTAAGAAAATAATTTTACATTACTTTGGCCAAAGTTTTGAAATAAAAGAATACCTCCATACGAAATGCAGTCATGAGTTCGTACACCTCTAACTCGACTTGGAAACTACCTTTTGCCTAAGGTTTAACACATGACTGATTGGTTGACTATTTGACTAACTTTTCTTAAAGAATTATAATCAAAAGTGTATCTTACTATAGTCGGTAATCGACTAAGGTTGTGGAAATATTTTCTTGACAATGAACACTCATATTGCATACTCGCAATATCTCAAAACTTGGCTACTGCCACTTGTTCACAATTTTTGGCATTCACTTCTAAGAGTGAAATACTCTCCTATTTTCATGCAAAATAACTTTCAAATGTTTCTTACAAGTTATAGCGTTTTCAAAACAATTTCACCGACTTGAGACACCATGTATTTTCATTAGTTCTTTCCAACACGTTCTAAATATAAGTAAAAATAAAGTATTATTCACCAACAAGAAAATAACTCCTTTAAATGCTTCTAATTTTTGTGTGTTTTTTCTCTATTCCTCATTCAAGAATTCATGTTATAAGATTAATACAAAGACAACATATTACCTCTTAATTGTTGCAAGAATGATTACATATTTTTGGAATATTATATTAACTAAAATCTCTGGAGTAAAAAGAATTACTCGTTGCCCAATATAACCAGGAATTCCAAATTAATTTATAAAGAAATTCCAAAATAAGCTAATTATATATATATTGTTGGAAATGAGGTGTCTCAACCTTGCTATTTTCAAAGATTTGATTTATTTTCATTTAAGATTTTCCTACAACTTTTACACATTGTCGGTTGTTTGAAAATATTAATATTAGTTGTCAAAAGATGCCCATGTGATAGCATATCATGGAAGGGTTAATTTTAGAGATATTATGACATCTTTGAGGGTCAAAAATTAGGGAGAATATTGTGGATGTGAGAGCCTAATTTTAGACTGAAATCTTACATTTTTGGGCAAGACACCTCATGAGAGGTTTTGCACATGGTTTTGTAAACCACTGATGATTTCTTGTATTGTTAGAGGTCTATAAATTGAAGGCTTGGGAAGTAGTTTGAGTGTTGAGTTTGCAGGTACTGTTATGTTGTCGTATTGCTGCCATAATTTTTTACTGGCGATAATCCTTTAAAAGACTTGTTTTGCAAGTGTATGTAATATTTTTGTTGGATTTAAAGTACATTGAGAAGGCTTTGGCGTGTGGGGTTTTTCACCCGAAATGGTTTTCCCCACTTATATCTTGTGTTCATTGTTTATTTTCTATTGAATGTGTTTCTAATTTTTTTGTAACTATTAGATCAGTTTTAAAGTTTGCATAATATCTCTTCTCAAGATTGGTGTAGAAAATTGTTTCCACTACTCTAATTTCCTTACAATTGGTATCAGAGCTTGATCACCTTTGGTTTCAATTGTGGGTTGTTGGGTTTTTTTTTCTTATCAAGGTTTGAGTGGGAGCTTGTGCAAAGGATACTTTGTGATCTTGTTGCATATATCTTTTCCAAATGGGGAGCACATTTGGGAGGATTAAGGTAGAGAAGTTTTTTGGTATGAAATTTGAAATGTGGAAGCTAAAGATGGAAGATTTGTTGATTGATCGGTATCTATGGGATGCAGTGGATGAAAATGTCCAAAGGCCTATGGATCCAACTTTGGCTGCAAAACATGATGTAATGGATAGAAAAACTAAAGGTCTCATTAGAATATGTCTTGCAGAGTCAATCCTGATAAATGTCCACGAAGAAACCACTTCGAAAAATCTTTGGAAGAAGTTGGGTGAGATATACCAAGCCAAATCTCTAGTAAATAAGATTTTCTTGAGGAAGAAGTTGTATTCCTTGAGAATGGAAGAAGGTGGATGAATTTATGAGAATTTGGAAACTTTGAATATGATGGTGACTCAATTGAGGTTAAAATGGATGAAGAAGAAAGGTGTCAAACTTTGTTGTGGTTTTTTCCAGAGTCATGGGATAGGCTAGTCATGGCCATTGGGAGCACCTCTATCATCTTGAAGATGGAGGATGTTTTTGGTTGTCTACTCTCCAAAGAGATGAGAAGGAAGGTCTCTCTGAATGTCAAAGAGGCTTTGAGTATTCGAGGAAGAAAAAAAGAATGAGACAAAGATGAGAAGAAAGATAGCCATTCTAAGTCCAGAAATAAGGGGAGATCAAAATCTCCTGGTAAGTCCAAGGTAATATGTTGGAACTGTGGAAAACTCGGACACTTCAAAAAGGACTGTAAAGAAGAGAAGAAAAAGAAGAAGCAATATTTTGATTCTATGTCTGAAAAGGAAGATGGAGGTGCCTTTATTGTGGCCTTAGCCACTCGTGTAAGTGATAATGTATGGTTGATAGACTCAGGTGCATCTTTCCACATGACTCCTAAGAAAAACTAGTTTAGTAAGTATGAAAACTATAACGGTGGTAAGGTGTATTTGGGTGATGATTCTTTCCTTGATATTGTTGGTCATGGTAGTATTCATGTGAATTTTACTGATGGTAGAGTTAGATAATTTGATGGTGTCTTGCATATCCCAAGACTAGCAAGAAATTTATTATATGTTAGAGAACTAATAGATGCGGGTGTGCATTTACAGTTTTCTAAAGTAGGTGTGAAAATGGTGAGAGGTGCTATGGTGATAGCGAGAGGAAGTAGATTGGGTACATTGTACCATATTGATACATGCATAGTTGAATGAAATAAAACTTCTAATAAGATTAAGCTAGAAATTACTTCACTAAAAAAAGAGAGGGTTTCCTCTTATGCGGATGGTCGTGGCTTCTGGGTATCCAAAGGTGCTTTTTCTACCAAATAAAAGTTGCCTATAGAGAAGACCATGTTATGGCACCAAAGGCTTGGCCACATTGGAGAGAAGGGTTTAAAAGCCCTAAAAAATAAGAACCTCATTGAGGGGTTGAATGATTACAATCTAGAGTTTGATTTTTGTGAACATTGTATTTGTGGAAAACATAACCGCGTTTAGTTTTACTCGTCTTCTCACTTGTATTCATGTATCTTGGATCTGATTCATTCTGATGTATTTGGTCCTAATGATGTTGCTTCTATTGGTAAATCAGTTTATTATACATTTACTTTCATTGATGATTTTAGTAGGAGAACATGGGTATATTTTTGAAAGAGTAAATCTGAATTTTCCAGTTGTTTTAAGTAGTTCAAGACTATGGTAGAAACTCTTACAAGAAATAAAATTAAATTTTTGAGGACTGATAATGGTGGTGAATATTGTTGGGTCTCAAAAACACAGGTTTGAACCACGAGAGGTTGCCAAGCTCTCACAACACTTTTGGCCAACGTACAAGGCTAATCAATGCAATTGAACCTTCTTCTCTTTAGGTTATGCTAGACCAAGGCGGGTGTACCTAATGAACGATGCAGATTTAAATGTGTTTCTTGGTTGATCATTCTATCCACAATGGAAATGGGTAGTTGACAGATAAAATTACTACACCTACTCCTACTCCTACTGCACAAATGGAAGGTTTTGAATAAATTGTTTGATATGAATTTGTATCTCTGGGTTGTGGCAGATTAGTGCCTTCTATCCACATGGGAAATGGAGTCAAATATCAAAAATTATGCGTGTTTCCTTATCTGGCTTAATTCAAGCTGCTAGGCACTTTGAAAAATGAAACTATATGACTGGCACAAAACTTCATTAATTTATGACTGGCATAAACTTTGCTGGAATGTTTTTCTATTTGGTTCTACTTTAACCATCCAAAAGAAATCTTAAAATCACTATGACTTACTTGAAGGATTTTAATTCTCACTTCCAGATACCAACAAATAAAAATCATGCAAAATGGAATATATTTTGACAAATCAGAAATATACTTGATATACGGATTTGAATGATAAAAGACCTCAAGTTGGAGACAACCTGATAAAAATTGTAAATTATTTCATCACAACAATTGAACACAAAAAAGGTTTTCACTAATTTAAAATAAATCATCCATTGCTCTACTTCAAAAAAGGTCTATCATTATTTTACATTCCTAGTCCATTCACTAGAAAAAATCTAACTCCTACTATCTACCAACTCCTACCGTTGCCCTATCTTTTACTATTTTTTCAATACATTTTATACAGTAAATTCCAAGAGTCACAACTCTTCATATCCCTGTTACAACCGTTTGTTATCATTGACATGAGTTAAAATATTTAATTGAGTTGCCTTATCGGCAAATTAAATATTTTACATAGTTCTACATTTTATTTCATTTTAATACTTTGACCGCTCTTTTACTTTTCAAATCATATGTTGTAGCATAAATTCCTTTTCATTTACCACTCTACCATGGTCAAGCATTTGACTGACTACGGTATCACGGTGACCGGCCTTCACTGTTACCTACACTACCACGGTCATTGTTCTGGCTTTCAGCAGTACCACGGCTAACATTTATTGTCACTGACCTCGTCGGCTGCTAACCCTGTTCACCACGCTATCGTGGTCACTGGCTTGATTGCCAGCGGTACTGCGGTAGCCACTAACTGTCATCTTTGCCACATCACTAACCGTCCACTACAGTCACCACGGTTTCCTCTCCGGCTGCCAACGGTATAGCAGTAACCTTCTGTTGATTTTTCTTAACTGCCACCCTCCACCTGTCTTCATTCACCTTCGCTATTCGTTAAACCTTTACCTTAGCACCGTGGGCCCAAAGATTACCCTCCGCAGTGTAGCGGTAAGGGTTACTTTGATTTCCGCTCACTGCTAACGACTCTTCTCCCGACCAGACTGACTGTATACCGCACCATTGCGGTTTATGTATTGAATGTGAGCGATATAGTGGTAATAGTCATTATGAATGTGCTTAACCGCTACCACAATACTACATGCCACTTTGTAAAAGGCCACGGTATAGCGGTAAAAGGCTATGAAGGGTAATGGTGGTGACACAAGAAATTTTAACATTATGAACGAGGAAAAAAGAATTATTTCATGACAAAGGTAGGAGAACGGATTTTGATGGGGGCAATATAGCCATTCTTAGGGTGGTGAATGATTTTTTATGAGAAAGATAGGAAAATGATGGGTTTAAAATGGGAAAATCGCTTAGAGTTTAATGGAAATTTTTGGTTCTAATAGTGGCTCCTATTGGGGATGAGTGGTTTTGCAAATCATTGCAAGAATCTAGAATATCTTTGGGAGAGCAGATCAAGCAAAGACATGAAAAATGAAGGCAATGGCAGATGGAGGGAATGAACAGATGAATGATATGAAAATGGAGCAAATGGAAAATGGAAAACCCTACACTATTGTACATGGAAGGAAAACAAAGTTTTCAAAAGGGGAAATTCTAGGAATGTCCATGTACTAGCAAACCCAGACCCTTCAAAAACTACTGTGCATGGAAGAGAATGATTAAAGAGGTTTGTTAGGAATTGTCCATGCACTGGAAATCCCTAATCCTTTGTACCTGTTATGGTTCAAAAAATCAAACCACAAGGGATGGCCCCAGGCCACCCAAAAGAAAAAACTTGCACTTTCCTCTGTCATAGACTTTGTTTTGATTAAAGCTCATTAGGTTTCTTTTGAAACTATCCATTCCACCTGCCCTGCAACATGCACTGCCATTGAATTTTTTTAGGAAAACATTGTATTCAACTTGATTCATATTCATTTCACCACTCTGCATTTCATCATTCTCATTATTATATGAAAAATATTTATCACCCTCAGCATACAAAGTGTACCCATATTCAACAAAACATTCATAGTTTTGATCATTATCATATGTTGCTGAATGATCTAGCAACTGCACTGGGACCTGAAAATCTGAATGCTTTTCTTGGAAATCAAAAAATTATACCTCATCAACATCTTCTAAAATAATCAAATTAGAACTAATTTCCATTTCTTCTATATTACCAGTTGGCATTGACACATATTCTTGATCCATACAGTCATCCTTATACATATTTGAATCAACAAATGTTGGATACTCATCATCAATAACATTGAAACCAGTATCTTTTTCTTGCAGGGAAAAATCATTCAAGTCACATACCTCTTCTTGGACACAAATGGATTCTTGATCAGCTTCAAAGAATTCCTCATCACTTTGAGAGATGCACATGGGGTCATATGAATTATTACTTTCACTATCAAAACAAACGTAAGTTGGAGCCAAAACTTTGGAATTTTCTTTATGTGCACATCTCTGGTATTCAAGAGTCAATAAATCTAAAACTTGCTCACTACTGAGTGAACATATTTCATCCAAATCTCTTGCTATTTCTCCAACTTCTTGATCTCCATATGAACTGCAACAACCATCCTGTTGTAGATCAACATCCACAATTTCATCTTCACAATTTGGATCACAATTCGTTATGCAAGAGAGACTCTCCATATGTTCATTATTGGATGACACGATATCTTCTTGTAATTAAGCTTCTGAAGCATTGTTGATGTACTCCCTAGATGATGTGTCCCCACCAATATCATTAATGTTGCAATCATCTTCCAAATCTAAAAAATTGTCATTAGAAATTCTAGTAGCACATGCTTCCTTTGTTTGTTGCATTGTTTGAGCATCCATGATATCACTACTAGATTTATTATTGCTAGTATCCATGTACCTTGTCCCAAGCATGGAATCAATAAATTTATTTACTACATCAAAGGCTTGTTGTTTTAATGACTCTGACCAATAAATCGATTCAGGCTCTGATGCTCTTAAAAATTGTTCAACAAATGTGGGTCTTGTGGGCCTAAAATGAGGAGGTAGTTGCATACAAATGTCTACCATCTTGTTGTATAAAAAACTCATAGAGTCTCCCTTATATCTCCTTATATCAAAAAAGGAATCCACAAGATTTTGCCTCTCTCTTCAATTTGAATATACTCATCAAAATTACTTTGCTGTGAAAAGAGTACATTACCTTTCTTTCCAGAGTTCTCAGTTGCATCATGGGGCACTTGTGGTGTCCCAAATCTCCTGACATTTGTGTCTTCATTCTTACTGCATGATGACCCATTTGGTGATGTATCTAGAACACTTTTGATTCCCAATTGCAACAATTTTTGGTTCACTTAGCATTTGTTGGTCCAATTGCAACCATTGTTGTCTCAATTCCTTCAACTCTCTTACTGACTGTTGTCTTCTCCCTGCTCCTGACATCTTGACAAAATGTTACTGCTCCACAACATCCATGCATTATATATCAAATTAAAATAGAGTCACCACCTACTTTTCCAAAAGTAGGAAAATGAAATGGATTGCTTTGGTTTGCCCTAGCGGAATCTCCAAAAAATATGACACTTTGTTGACTCTATAAATGGAAAGGCTGGAAATTTTTCTGAGTAACTCCTTAGCAGAGTCACCAAACTGTTGTGTCTCAAAAATGTAGGTTTGAACCACGAGAGGTTGCCAAGCTCTCACAATGCTTTTGGCCAACGTACAAGGCCAATCGGTGCAATTGAACCTTCTTCTCTTTAGGTTCTGCTAGACCAAGGCGGGTGTACCTAATGAATGATGTAGATTTAAATGTGTTTCCTAGTTGATCAATCTATCCACAATGGCAATGGGTAGTGGACAGATAAAATTACTACACCTCCTAATCCTACTGCACAAATGAAAGGTTTTGAATAAGTTGTTTGATATGATTTTGTATCTCTAGGTTGTGGCAAATCAGTGCCTTCTATCCACATGGGAAATGGAGTCAAATATAAAAAAATTATGCGTGTTTCCTTATCTGGCTTAATTCAAGCTGTTAGGCACTTTGAAAAATGAAACTATATGACTAGCACAAAAATTCATTAATTTATGACTGGCATAAACTATGCTGGAATGTTTTTCTATCTGGTTCTACTTTAACCATCCAAAAGAAATCTTAAAATCACTATGACTTACTTGAAGGATTTTAATTCTAACTTGCAGACACTAGCAAATAAAAATCACACAAAATGGAATATATTTTGACAAATCATAAATATACTTGATATATGGATTTGAATGATAAAAGACCTCAAGTTGGAGACAACCAGATAAAAATTGTAAATTATTTCATCACAACAACTGAACACAAAAAACGTTTTCACTAGTTTAAAATAAATCATCCATTGCTTTGCTTCAAAAATGGTCTATCACTATTTTACATTCCTAGTCCATTCACTGGAAAAAATCTAACTCCTTCTATCTACCAACTCCTACCGATGCCCTATCTTTTACTATTTTTTCAATACATTTTATACAGTAAATTCCAAGAGTCACGACTCTTCATATCCCTGTTACAACTGTTTGTTATCATTGACATGAGTTAAAATATTTAATTGAGTTGCCTTATCAGCAAATTAAATAATTTACATAGTTCTGCATTTTATTTCATTTTAATACTTTGACCGCTCTTTTACTTTTCAAATCACATGTTGCAATGTAAATTCCTTTTCATTTACCGCTCTATCACGGTCAAGCGTTTGATCGACCGCGGTATCACGGTGACCGGCCTTCACTGTTACCCGCACTACTGTGGTCATCGTTCTGGCTTTGAGCGGTACTGTGGATAACATCTATTGTCACTAATCTCGTTGGCTACTATCCTTGTTCACTACACTACCGTGGTCATTGGCTTGACTACCAGCGGTACTGCGGTAGCCGCTAACTATCATCTTCGCCGCATCACTAACCGTCCACTGCAGTCACCGCGGTTTCCTCTCCGGCTGCCAACGGTATAGTGGTAACTTTCTATTGATTGTTCTTAACTACCACCCTCTGCCTGTCTTCATTCACCTCCATTTTTCGCTAACCCTTTACCGTAGCACCGCGGGCCCAGAGATTACCCTCCGCGGTGTAGCAGTAAGGGTTTCTTTGACTGCTGCTCACCACTAACGGCTCTTCTCCTGACTAGACTGGCTGTATATTGCGCCACCATGGTTTATGTATTGAATGTGTGCGATATAGTGGTAATAGTCATTATGACTGTGCTTAACTTCTACTGCAATACCGCAGGCCACTTTGCAAAAGGCCATGATATAGCAGTAAAAGGCTATGAAGTGTAAACGGTGGCAGCACAAGAAATTTTAACATTATGAACGGGGAAAAAAGAATTATTTCATGACAAAGGTAGGATAACAGATTTTGATGGGGGCAATATAGCCATTCTTATGGTGGTGAATGATTTTTTATGAGAAAGATAGGAAAATGATGGGTTTAAAATGGGAAAATCGCTTAGAATTTAATAAAAAATGTTGGTTCTAACAAGTATTGTTCTATAGAGTTCGACATATTTTGTATAGATTGTGGGATTAAAATCTCAAAAGACAACTTTGTATTCTCTGCAGTAGAATGGAGTTGCAGAAAGAATGAACAAAACGTTGATGGAGAAGGCTAACAACATGTTGAGTGGAGTTGATCTAGAACAACATTTTTGGGATGAAGCTATTTCCACTACTTGTTATTTGATAAATAGATCTCCTACATTAGCGCTTGTTGATAAAATGTCAATGGATGCGTGGTCAGGGAAAAAGCCTTCACTTCTGGACATCTAAGAGTTTTTGGTTGTGAGGCATATGCACATGTGCCTAAGGAGAAGAGAATAAAATTGGATTCTAAGGCTGTCAAATGTATCTTCATTGGCTACAACTATGGTGTGAAAGGATACAAGCTTTGGAACCCTTTTGCACAAAAGGTAATTTATTCTAGAAGTGTTATTTTTAGAGAGACTAAATCTTCTCCTGTTAATTTTCACCTAGAACAATATAAAGAAATTGAACAAAAAAAGGATGTGGTTCAACTTCTTTCTACTCCTGAGAAAGTTGAATTGAGACCCCAAAATAGACAAGAAGTTGAGGAGAGCTCATCAAGCTTTGAATGTTCAGAAGAGGAAGAAGAGGAGGAAGAAGTGGAAGAACCTCCACCTCAGCGTGTTTGAAGGTCTACAAAGCAAAGACAACCACCTTAAAGGTATGGGTATTCACCTAATGATTGGAAGTGTATATTTTCTTTGAGTGTAGTAATGTTGATGAAACGAGATTTGTGCAAGAGGCTTTGGGTATGAATGATGTAGTCTTGGAAAATAGCCATGGATGAAGATATGACAACCCTTAAAAGGAATGATACATGGGACCTTGTACCATTGCTTAAAGGTCAAAAACCTATTGGATGTAAATGGGTGTTTAAGAAAAAGATTGGTTCAGATGGAAATGTTCAAAAGTATAAGGCACAGTTGTTTGCAAAGGGATACTCTTAGGTTGATGGTATTGATTACGGTGAGATTTTTTCTCCTATTTCTAAAATGACATCCTTTCGATTTTTATTATCAATTGTAGTAGCTTATGATTTAGAGGTGGAACAAATGGATGTGAAAATTGTGTTCCTTCATGGTGATTTGGAGGAAGAAATTTATGACATAGCCAGAGCACTACGTGGTAAAAGGTAAAAGAAAGTTGGTTTGTAAGTTAAAGAAATATTTTTATGGCCTTACACAAAGTCCAATGATGTGGTACTAAAATTTTGATATATATGTGTTGATTTTGGGATTTGTGTAGTCTAAATCTTATCACTGTGTATATTTTAAATCTGATGGTGATTGTTTCTTGGTAATTGATTTATATGTTGATGACATGTTGTTTATTGGGAAAGGAAAAGGTTTAATTGCAAAATTGAAATCTCAGCTCTCTATGAAATTTGAAATGAAAGATCTTGGTGCAACAAAAAACATACTTGGGATGGAGATTAGAAGAGATAGTGAGAACATAAAGTTATGACTTAGCTAGAGTAAGTATGTTTTGTTTTGCAAAGGTTCAACATGCAGGATTGTAAATCACTTTGTGTTCTTGGGTGATCCCACAATAGTGGTTTACAATTTTTGGCCAAACTGGACACTGAAATTATTATTTTTAACTAAATCTTCACATTTGGGCACCTATTGCGGCTAAACCATGAGGAATTTGAAGATGATGTAAACTAGAGTCTCATCACATTTTGTCTATAGATTCTAAAAGTATTTTTTTCAAAAAATTTGGAATAAGATTGCACTTCTTTTTCCATCTCCCACAAAAACTTGTATTTTTCAGAAAACAACATTTTTAAAAAGTGATGCTCACCGTATACAACATAACGTTTCTTATATGAAGGATAAAATTATAATTTTTTCAAATTTAGATTTGTAATTACGATATCTAGCACTTTCATTTGGTCTCATAGTTTTCTATTGAATATTTTTTCCTTAATAGAGTTTTGAAATCAAACCAATTGCAATTCAGACATAGGCGGACTGTATACAACATAACTTTTTCTCTATGTATCGAAATTCAATTTTTTTTTTTTTAATAGATCAAGGACATAAATACCCAGCATGAACATATTTTAAAAAAAATTATTTTGATAATTTTCTATTTTTCCACATGTGCAAAACAAAGAGCTTGATTTTCGGTGAAAAACCTATGTTTAATAACTTTAAAAAAACACATACATAATAAAACCAAAACATATTAAATTATATTCATGGGATAGCTCATTTAGAGGACTGCCATAATAATTTGAAATAAATTTTAAATGGATTCATTTGATCCCCCAAAAGGTAAATCAAAAGTGATTTTTTATCAACATTTTGATAGGTGTAAAGGAGACTCATTTATATGCATGGTTTGAAACTAGCGAGGTTCTATCAAGGGGGTTCTATCTAAGGTGGTTTGATCAAACCCTTTTCAATTGGAATCCTTAAAATGGAACTATTAAAAGCTTAAATCATTATATTTTCTAAAAATATGTGATTTCAGCAAAAATCAGTTCCTCTCAGAAATTGTAAACCAGCTTTGTGGGATCACCCTCCTATTACATTGGGAATGAAGCTCTCTATTTCACAATGTCCTATATCCCCATCGGAGATGGAAGACATGAGTAGAGTGTCTTACCAGAGTGCAGTTGGAAGCTTAATGTATGCTATGGTCTGTACAAGACCATACATTGCCCAACCAGTGGGAATTCTTTCTCATTTTCTGTCTAGTCTTGGAAGAGTGCATTGGGATGTAGTTAAGAGGGTCTTTAGATATTTATAGGGTACATCAGAGTACTCTATATGTTTTCATGGTACAAGAGATCAACATTCCTTGAGTATTCATGGTTTTATGGATTCAGATTGGGTTGGTGATGTTGATAGCAAAAGTTCCACCAATTCATATGTGTTTATTCTTAATGGTGGTGCAATTAGTTGGATGAGCAAGCGACGGACTGTGGTCACTTTGTCCACTACTAAGGTAGAGTATATGACAGCTACTCATGCTTGTAAAGAAGCCATTTGGCTGAAGCATTTGTGTTCAGATATTGGATTGAAATAGGGCACAGTTACACTTTATTGCGATAGTTAGAGTGCAATTTTCTTTGCGAGGAACTTGAATTTTCATGCTAGGACCAAAAACATTGATGTTCAGTATCACTTCATGAGAGATATGGTCGAGGATGGCAAGGTGAAGTTGGAAAAGGTAGAGAGAGTGGCGAATGTTGTAGATGAATTAACTAATCCCATGATAACAACAAAATTTAGGTGGTGTTCCGAGTCTATGGGCCTTTCGGCCCCTAGTAGTTGATCCATGATAGAAGGTCTCCCTTGGCTCTTGTAAGGTATTCGACAAGTGGGAGAATGTTGGAAATGAGGTGTCTCAACCTTGCTATTTTCAAAGATTTGATTTATTTTCATTTAAGATTTTCCTACAACTGTTATGCATTATCAGTGCTTTGAAAATATAAATATTAGCTGTCAAAATATGCCCATGTGATAGCATATCATGGAAGGGTTAATTTTAGAGATATTATGACAATTTTATGACATCTTTGAGTATAAAAAATCAAGGAGAATATTGTGGATGTGAAAGCCTAATTTTAGACTGAAATCTTGCATTTTTTGGCAATACACCTCATGAGAGGTTTTGCACATGGTTTTGTAAACCACTAATGGTTTCTTGTATTTTCAGAGGTCTATAAATTGAAGGCTTGAGAAGTATTTTGAGTGTTGATTTTGTAGGTACTGTTATGATGCTGAATTGTTGCCAGAATTCTTCCAGAATTGTTTATTGGTGATACTTTTGTAAAAGACTTGCTTTGCAAGTGTATGTAATCTTGTTGTTGAATTTGAAATACATTGAGCAGGCTTTGGAGTGGGGTTTTTCACCTGAAAGGGTTTTCCCCACATATATCTTGTGTTCATTGTTTATTTTTTGTTGATTGTGTTTCTATTTTTTTTGTAACTATTAGATCAGTTTTAAAGTTTGCATAATATCTCTTCTCAAGACTTCTAAAGATTGGCATAGGAAATTGTTTCCGCTACTCTAATTTCCTTATATATATATAATACTTATCTCTCTCTCTCTCTATATATATAATTGTACACATTTAATATTTTAATATTCTGGTATTTTAACAAGGATAAGGTTTTCCTATAACTTTTAGATCAGTTTTAAAATTTGCATAATATATCTTCTCAAAATTGACGTAGAAAATTGTCTCCGCTACTCTAATTTCTTTTGTTATATATATATATATATATATATAATACTCTTCTCTATATATAATTGTATGCATTTACCATTCTAGTATTTTAACAAGGATAAATATCCAATTCTAAATAACAAAATAATATATCAAATAGGAAAATTTATATATAGTTTAAAATTTATCTCTTAAACAACCATATTACGATTTGTATGATATTAAGATTTCATATTTTCAAGCTGATCTTCTTGGTCGTGATTTGTATGATATTAAGATTTCATATTTTCAAGCTGATCTTCTTGATCGTATCTCACAGATGAAAGGAGATTCAAAAACTATACTACAAATAAATATACTATATTGTATCCTTCTCATATATGCAAAGGTATGTATTTCACGTTATGCATATATTTAATAATTTAATAATAGATTTCATTTATCAAATTGAACAGGAAAGGAGAACAACAAAAAAAGTTTAAGACATGCTTAGATTAAGTCTCTAATACTCTGCACTATATCCCTAAAAAGTTGCAAATATAAGAATATATTTTAAATAATTATGTAAATTTTGCCACCAAGGTGGTGCTGGTTTGCATGATGACTAGGTGGTTACCTTGAGGTTTGCATGATGGCTAGGTTGTTACCTTTGTCAAGGTCTATGTTAATGTTAGATCTCCTGATTGGTCGAAGATGTGCAAGAACTCTTTGTCAAGGTCTATGTTAATGTTAGATCTCCTGATTGGTCCAAGATGTGCAAGAACTCTGAGTCCTCTGAGTCCACTTGTTGCTAGAAAAGTGAACATAGGGTCACCATGCCACCTCACTATTACCAATGAGATAATATTTTGGAGAGACCCCCCACCCCCCTCAACTTTTTATCCACAATGTGTGGCGGTGTTCATTATTGCATCGTTCATTTGTGTCTTCGTAGTGGCACTCTTGATTAGGGGAAATTCCCTCAACTCTAGCTAATTATCTCACCACCTTGAGATAACCACACTCCTATGTAGGATGAGGAAGAAATTGCTACTACTCATGGATGGGAGCCGATGGATAGTGGTAGATATTTACAAGGTGGCGGGTGATAGAATCTTTGATATTAAGACTACATCTGTACTTTTGGAATTGTTCCTTATGAGTAATCTAATAACTTGATGAATGTTTCCTTTTAAAAGTTATATAGACTATTTTGTGTTGTTTTTTTTTTCATTTTGAAACCATATATATACTTGTATTAATTATGCTTTTTATGTGTAATCCTTCACTAACTAATTTTTAAAGATTTAACTCCATACTTTAAATATGACTTTTCTCACCTTTGTAGAGGTCACAAGGGATATTGTTGATTAAATGATATTGGAATCCCAATTTTGGTTAATGTGTATTGTTGTTTAAATGATATTGGAATCCCAATTTTGGTTAATCTGTACAATTTATACTGTATTTGAAGCACTCAAAGTATATGATAAGTTCTATGAAGTGGAAAGAAAAGAGATAAAAAGATAAATCATATGAAGAAAGTTGCAATAGTAGTTAATTGTTTAGATGAGATAATTTTTTTAATTTATTTTTAATAAATATTATTTCAACTTTAATGATAATTAGAGTGATTTGCAATTTAAAAGTGAGTTGATTGTAAAATGGTATAAAAAACAATAATCTATTATATAAAAGGTTGTTACAGTCTTACTCAATGGTTGAAACAAGACAAAAACCTCAAAACTTTTGTTTCAATGAACATTATCTCAACTTACAAACATATTTAAATTTAGCATAATAATAACAATGGTTTACCTTGTGTTTTTAATCAACCGATGAAGAAATGAGGCAAAAAAAAATTCAATGGCATCAAGCTCCATTAGAAAAACATGAATAAAATGGATACAGAGAAATATAAAAATAATTACAAGGAGGCGGCAATGAACAGCTGTAGAAGCTGAAATCTTAGTATCATGACAGTCTTAGTATACTTCAAATTCTACTGGATCTTCATTAAAAAATATGGAATCCCTTAAAATCATATAGATCAACATCTTTGCAATATATAGATCAGAGAAACACGACACAATTCATAGTCATGATGAAGTACAATCTTCTTAGATTAAATTACAAATAAAATGTCAGATCTACATTTCTACATTACAAAGAATTTCAATTCATGACCAGAAACAAAAACAAAAACAAAAAAATTCCAAAATGAATGAGCAAAAAAGGGCATTTCTCCCCCTGGTAAGCATGAACAAGGAACCTTATTTCTCTGCGCAGAGTTACAACTTTCATCCAACAAGAACATACAGAGCATATATAATTCCAGGAATGAAACCTAGGAATGTCAGCAGCAAATCTATCCAAAACTCCACCTGCAAATCCACCGCCATTACCAGATAAATTAGTATACAAAAATTGTCATTATATGAAAAAAAAATGGAGGCACAATAAATGAGAAAGGTAAGCACATACTCCACAGCCATATCTGAGAAAAACTCCAAGAGGAGGCAAAAATATTGAAAGCAGCACTTCGATAAATGTTTCAGAGCCCATGGTTGCTTTTGCGTTAAGCTTTACAACCTTTTTCTGACTATAATTCCTCCGTCACATAACGGTGAGAAAGGAAAGATAAACGGAATATGAAGAGAGGAAGCTCGACTGCACACGTGTGGAAACCGCTTTGAGACGTGGCAGCATCAGATGGTTTGTACAGAGCAAAGATTGACACGTACTAACTGTTGTTTAAAGCAAATGGGGTTTGGTGGCGGCTTGTGATTGTAACCTTATTTTGGGTTGTATTATCTCTTGCGTAAAGATAAAATGTTTGTTGTTTTTGAAAATTAATATTTTATTTTAATTAATATGAGTTTTTATATAGTAGAAATTTGATTGTATTGTATGTTATTTTTTTTTTTTTAATGGAGGGTTTCAGACCCACACGTGAAGAGCCTCCCTTATGATGTCGGAGCCTTGCACTCAGCAAGACTTGATCCCTGGTGGGCTCGTTCAGAACCTTTCAACTTCACCAGTAGACCATGAATGTTGCAATGTATTAGTGTTTATTTCAATATTAGTTATATATTCAAGTTTATGTTTTCATATTTAAATGTTCATCATCTAATTTTATTTAGTTATTTTATGGTTAGATTAGTTTTAAGAAATTTATTTTAGTTACTCAAAATTAAAATGTTTCATTATCATTTATCATTCTTGAACACTTACACATCTTTTTTTTGCAAGATTACTTAAGTCATCTTTCATAACTATCACATATCAATTATCATTATACATTACCACATAAAGCCACACACTTCAACTCTTCCAAAATTTTATGTTGAAACATGTTTTTTAGGAGGTTAACTAAGCAAGTTCCTTAATATACCATAGACATCATGTTCCTCAAAGTTTTCATACTTGTCGAAGTACTATAATAGATGGTGTATGTGCTAATAGTAAGAGGTCTTAATGCTATTATATACAAAAGATGTGATTATAAGTGTATACGACACATCCATGTTTATGAACACTTCCAACCTACAAAGTCGTTTCAATGATTCTTGGCATTTTATTATACTTCTTAAAATGTTGTCAACTATTATAGAAATAAAGATTTCTAAAAATTAATTTTATTCGCCTAGAATTTTTGTATCTTCTAAACCATTTGTCTCTTTTATAATTTTCAAATGAGATATGATTTCTCTCTACTTGTTTTTCAATCTTCTTGACTTAATATAGATTTATACAATTTCAACGCATACATTTATTTAATTGATTAAATTTAACAAATAATTTGATATTCAAATTTATGTTTTTATTTTTAATTTGCATTATATAAGATGTGTGTATGTGATACCTCAAGGTTGACACCATCTCTAAAAGTCTCAACACGTTAGACCAACATTAATGCCTCATGGGGATTAATAACTATTTACTATAAATGGGGTTCATGCATATCATCAAGCTCATGGTATGTTCACAAGGAGATGCTTGAGTTTTTGGTTATAACTTTTTAGATATTTTGAAAGAAGTGAATTTATTTGTTAGGAATTTGAATATTTTTAATTAAATAAGTAAAATTAATTTAGATTAATAAGATTTAAAATTTGATGATTATAATAAATATTTAAAAATTAGATATAAGGATTAAATATATTTAGATATTAAATTGATAGTGTAGAAATACTAATTCTATATTGAATTTACTTATTTTTATATGCTTTTTGTTTGATAAATGTATTAGAGTCAATAAAATCTTAATTTTTTAATAATTCAATCTAAGATATTGTAAGTTTAATTGTGATTACTATCTAGTATTAAACTTCTACATATGATCAATTTATCTAAATGTGTACTTGAAAATCTATTTTCCTTACCTTTCAAATGAGTGAATGTGTCAAGGTGGTGTCTAGGGATACCACAGGGGATTGCCAACTCAATAGGGAATATGTTTGAGTAGGTCAACTTCCTTGATAGTCTAGATTAATAATGATTAGAAATATTGAAGACATCATTCACTTGTAAATGTTCTTAAATTGTCCTTTAAGAAATAAAAGTGTCCACCTGCCTAAATTTTCTTTTATTCTCTTTTATGCCCTAATTCTAGATAAATGAAATTATGTGCACAATACTCTGACAAGTGACATATTGCAAAAATGTGTATTAAGTTGGCTCATAATCACTCTAGTAGAAAGGAGAAGGAATCTAGGAATTTAATTTATAATTTTAAATTTGAGGTTCATTCCCATGTACTATTGGATTGATCATAAGTAGCACAAAAATGAGCTCGGGTATATAACTAGTAATTTGGAGTTAGGGAATAAATCTATAAAATGTAAGTGAAACAAAAATGATTCATAGGAGCCAAGGATCACCGATAACACTGATTACCCTCCATAAAAGAGAGAAGAAATGATTGTGCTCTATTTTCAAATAATGATACAATTCTACCTTAATTAAGAATAATAATAATACATCATACATACAATGAAGGAAACCTTGTATATATAGACAAGGGTAAGGCATAAGACAAACTAATTTGGTGATATATGTATTAATTGTATGGCCCATGAGATGTGAAAAGGTCCTAAAATGAATCTAGATGGTAGAAAACTTACTTCAAACCAACATCCCACATTAAGTGCAACTTAGGGGACATGAAAGGGTGAGTAAGAGAATTTGATATTTCTACCCTAATCTTGTAGGCATTTCTTCATTGTTTAAATAGATATATGATATAAACATAATGGACATATTTTAAATTTAAATTGAAATCTCCCCACTATTTTTTTGTCTTTTAGGTTTGGAAATTTGACCATAATCCTTGGAACTACAAACAAAATTCCACATGGTAATACCTATTAGTAAAATTAAGTTCAACAATATGGTTGATGACCATTTTTTTGCTAAATTAACCTAGGAGATGTTAAAAAAATATCAAATCCAGTATTCTAGTAACACTTAGTCTGACATATCCAATAGAAAGATAATAGTATTCCTCAAAAAAAAAAATCAAATAACCAAATCACCCAACTAGCACCTCACACACTTCTTCCAAAAGCCACCCAAAGGGTAGAGATACCATGTAGATAAATTGTATACTTGGATATCAGATAACCATATTTTACATTGTCATATGTATGCCCATCAAAAACTTGTAACACCAAAATAGATAAATCACAACCCTAGTTCTACCAACCACCAACTTAACACCCTTCAGAACTAGTATTGGAATAAAACATAAGTTTTCATTAAACAACAAGGGAAATTATAGTGGGACCTACCCTATAGCAAGCTCCTCTACAACCCCAACAACATAATTAAATTTGATATATATTTTATCCCCTTCCTTGGAGAGGGGAAATCATAGGTACCTCTTCTAGTTCATGATTATAACAATAAACTATAAATTTGAGGCTAGATTCAACAAAGAGACTTACCTTTAGACTTACCACTAACTCCTTCACTATGAGACGTGTTCTTTGCAATCTATCAAATGGCCCATGAAATGATCTAGATGATAGTTTTAAAAATACTCTATCCAATTTCCAACTCATTGATATTATCTCAAGAATTAGGTAAGTTCTAGCAACCATGGAGAGCATGTAGGAATAACATAAGGTTCTAGTTGTACATTGAAGATGTTTCATCTCCCAACCAAATAGAGAGTGTTCATTAGTAGATTTTTCAAGAATTATTTGATGTCAACACATAAGGATTCATCTATATATTTTTCTGTTTCAAATCTTCAATGACTAGACCCATAAGCTAATATTTGATATATCCATATCTAGAATCTTTGTAAAGTTAAATTAATCATGTCCAGCCCTTTCACCCATAACTTCCTTCTTCACTAAATATTTTTATTCTTCCCTTTTCCCTTCATCACCTCATGTTTTCCCTACCATTTCTTGAAAAATCAATCCAAAGGAGAGACAAGAACCAAAGACTACAATCCCAAATCATGTTCTTCAACATATAATAATATCCCCTCTCAACCCATCCCAATTAACTTCAAGGTTTTCTCCAACATGTTATGACATAATTATATACTTATGAAAGGGAAAATAGATATGTACATCCCAACACCTACTCCTATTATTAAAATTTTCTCTAGACTCCTACATGTGAAATCCACAAATAGATTCATCACCCCTCAAGACCAACTAGCCATATTTCATCACAAGTCAAACTAAAGCATGCCCCTTATCATGAAAAATACCCTATAGGTATTTGGTTACTAGGTTTCATGCCTCCTTAGGGAGATCATATTCCCACCACCTCACATACTTGCCAAAATTCATCCTCAAGTTGACCCCCTTAATTAGCCACCCAATCCACCACTTTATTCCCTTGTTTATTAATGTAAGTGAAGGTGATACTGTACATTTTTTCAAAATATTTTTCCCTCTAAAAGAATAGTGTGCAATATCCATAAGCTATCAAAATCTCCGCTCATGCAATTGATAATGATTCTTCAATCCCGTCTACTTCTAAGTTTTCATAATTCCTATTCTATGCTATTTAGAGGCTCCATAAAGGCAGTGCATTCTACTGTATCATTTGAATTCTAATAAAAATCAAAGAATCCAAGTAGAATTGGTTGTCCTTTATCATCTCTAAAATAAAAACCTCTTTAATAGCCTTACATTGTTTTAAGAAACCCCATTGAAGTTCAATTTGATCTATCCTAGCTTACATGGGCACATTAAAGCTCACTCAATATGAACAATTAATGTGCCTTTCCACCTTTTTGCCACCATTTTATATTCATATAAGATATTAGCCAATTCATCTCATCTTGTTTGACAAGGTTGTCCTAAAGTTCAAAAAAGCCCAATTTTCCTTTCTAGCCACAAGTTTAAAATTGTTACAATTGGGAACTAGTCCCAAAGACTTAACAACACCAACGATTAAATATTTAATAGCTAAATTTTGATGAAATTCATATTTCTCTCTTGGTATGGCTCCTACCATCCACATTTTTTAAAAATAGCTCTAGATATTTTGAGTAAAAGGGTAGTGCAAAACAATGTGATAATTAGTTTCCTCCACAATTCCATATTGGTAACAGATCGAGGGTCTCTCTCTTGTTGGGATTAAGGTGTCTGAACCTTAGTGAGTCCCATTACTAAATAATTAAATTTATTTTCCCCTATGTTGTTTATTTTATTTATTAAATGCAAATATATATGTTTCCAAATTGTTAAGTCACTTTATGGGACCTAGCAGAGAGTTGGCATCCTACATGCAAAGTGCGCATGATGAGAATGTGACACTTGTCACATGGACACTCATTTGGGAAGAGGAAAAAATTAAAACCTCTAAAATGTGCACCATGTTGACATGTAGCAATCTAATTTGGAAGTAAGCTTTTAGCAAGGCCCACTTGTGAGCATATTCCTTTCTCAAAAAAGTAGAAGCAAAGGGGAGTGACACTTGTCACCTTGGCACTCATTCTAGCATTGAACATTGTGAAAAATTCAAGGAGGAGTACCATGATGCCATGTGGAATTGGTTTGACTTGTTGAGTGAAGCTTGGAAGGGAATGTTGCTAAATAAAGACTAGGTTGTCATTGTGAGTGACTAAGAGTCAAGGATGAGTTCTAAATTTGGTAGATGACTTGATTTTCTCTATGAGATTCCTTGCATGTGAGGTTGATTTTTTTTGGGAGTTGCACACCTTGTATGTAGCTGCATGTTGTTGCATGTGGTTGCATGTTGCTACATGTTGAGTTGGTTGTCTTTCAGGTCATTTGGGACTCATGCACGTTGTCAATTTCACTTTGTATGCATGAAAATAATGTGAGATCGACACATGGAAATGTTGGACATCCATGTATGAGAGAAATATATATATTAATGCCTTGGTGAATTTATGATTAGAATATTGTAATATTTGAGATATCATTATGCTGCCAGATTCACTCTAGAATCTTGTAGTAACACCTGCAAGAGCATATAATCTAAAAGTTATATTGTAATAGCTTTGTACCATACAATAAAATTGATCTATTCTTTGGTGTGTTTTTTTTCTCGAAAGGTTTTTCCCACATAAATTTTGTGTCATATGGTTTAATGCTTTAAAACTGAAAATAACTAAATGAATGCACAATCTTAAATGAAATTGTAAGTGTAAATATTTGAAACAATTTTTTTCAACCCTCTCATGTTTGATTTGCATTAGGAAGACTATTTCCATTCTCTAATTTCCCTTTAGTTGATATCAAAGCCTAGTTAGCTTTGTTGTCCTTGTTGGGTTTGAAGTGTTTTTGTGCATATCTAGTTTCAGTGGGAGTTTTATAGAGAAATATTTGTTAATCTTGTTGTAGATTTGAGATGGCAAGCACAAAATTTTGAGTTATGGAAACTCAAAATGGAGGATATGCTCATAGACAAAGATCTATGGGCTACAATATCCAGTACAAATCCAATAGCAAACTCACAAGAGGATTGGAACCTGATGGATTGGAAAACCTAGGTTATGATAAGAATATTTTTGGATAACTCTATGCTCTTGAATGTCCATGAGGAGAAGACTATAGCTACGCTTTGGAAGAATCTTGGTTTTTTTATCAGGGCCTTAGTAAATAAGATATTTATGAGAAATGAGTTGTATTATTTGAGGATGGAAGAAGGAGGATTAGTTTTTGATCACCTAGATGCATTTCGTATGTGTGTTGCTTAATTGGATTATGTTGGTGTGAAGATTGATGATGAGTACCATTGCATGCTTTTGTTATGTTCTTTTCCAAACTCGTGGGACCACCTAGTGATAGCTATTCGAAGTAAAACAACCATTTTCAAGATGGAAGATGTGGTTGCTTTGTTGTTGTCTGAAGAGATGTGGAGGAAATTTTCTAAGATGGCTAAGGAAGCCCTATCTGTTCGTGTTAGATCGAAAGAGAAAGGACAAGAATTTTGAGTCCAAATCTCTGGGGAGATCTAAGTCTCTTTGTAAAAAATTGAAGGCTAAATGTTAGAACTATGGTAAATCTAGTCATTTCAAGAAAGATTGTAAAGAGGAGAAAAAGAAGAAAAATTACAAATCCTTTGATTTTAAATCCTCTCAAGATGATGTAGGTGCATTCGTTGTAGCCTTGGCAACTCATGCATAGGATGATGTGTGGTTGATTGAATCAAGTGCCTCTTTCCACATGATCTCTCACAAAGGTTTGTTCTCAAAGTATGAAGAGTATGATGATGGGAAGGTGTATCTAGGTGATATCTCTCACCTAAAGATTGTTGGCCATGGAAGAGTCAAGATTTGATTCCGTGATGGTAGACTGAAGGGGATTGATGGTGTACTACATATCCCTAGGTTGGAATGGAACCTACTTTTAGTGAGTAAGTTGAGTGATGTGTAAGTGCATGTTATTTTTTCAAGTGGTGGATGCAACATGGCCTGAGGTTCTATGGTGCTTGCTAAAGGGTGTTCGGATTGGAACCTTGTATAAGTTGGATGCATGCATAGTTCAGTGCAATAGTACTTTTGTGAAGTCCAAGAAAAGGGCTTTGGATTCTTCATCCTCACCATAATATTGAGTAGAGAAGAAGACTATGGTGTCTACTTCTAATGGTCATGCTTTTTGGTCACCTAAGGGTGCCAATGCTTTGGAAATGAAACTTCCTGCTGAGAAAACAGTGTTGTGGTACCAAAGGCTTGACAATATAGGTGAGAAGGGTCTTAGGGCCCTGAAAAATAAGAGCCTTGTTGAAGGCCTTTGATGATTGTAATCTAGAGTTCAATTTTTAAGAAGAATGAGTTACTATATATCAAAAGAGAATCATGGAGGTTATGGTGGTTTTGGGTGGCCAACTTCTCATGAGGTTGTTTTATCAACTTGCTATAAAATCATGTGGTTAAATACAATAACCACCTAGGAACTAACAACAACTAGGTGTTCAAATCAAGTAGGTTTTTAATTTGGTTGCAACTTATATTTCATATGTTATTAATGCTTAGTTTACTCAAGGAGGGGTGTTCATATGTTAAAACCAACTTAGACATTGGGAATTTAAGGGGTAAAAATATTATATGCATAGGGCTTAAGTTGGTAGTAAGGAAATATAATTAACAAGTAAGAAATTTTTATTTGTGTACATGTGTTGAGGGATTGAAGATTGAAGAGGAAAAATGAAGGGTTGCACATGTAATCTCTATTTTGAAGATAATATAGACTTGGTCCTCTCTTCTTGGTGAAGTTTTTTTCCAAAAGAGTTTCTCCACATAAACAATGTATCGCATGTTTTTTGTTCTATTCCAAACTTTTCTTGTATTGCTAATTTAATTTTTTATAATATCTAGTTGGTTATATATTGGTTGAAATCCATTTTAAAATTAAATTCAAATTTTCATAGTGTTAACTTTATTTTCTAACCTTTATATGTGCCAAATGGGAATATCTCAATATTTCTAAGATATACCAATACTTCATCTCCTACCTTATGCTCCATCTCTGCTTCTCATATACCCTCTTTTTCTATCCAATATTCATCTTAGATTCAACTTTCTAACCTCCATCTACACTTCCTTCATACGCTCTATGAACTCTTCTTGCTCCTCACTTCTGATGTCACACAACTTTAACACATTCCTTAGAATAATATCATATGCTAATGTAAAGGGTGTTTTCCCTATGCTTTTATTCACTAAATTATATATGAAACTATGCTTGTGAAAATATCACATCCTATTTTTTTCTTCTCTCCTACTAAACAAATAAAAAAGTTTACCAAACTCATATTCACAACTTTTGTTTGCCCATCACTTTGTGGGTTATATGCATAACTAAATTTCAACTCTGTCTTCATTTTCTTCCAAAATTTCTTGTAAAAATATCCAACAAAATTAGTAGCTTTTTTTTAAATAATGGTCTTAGTAAACCCAATCAACCTCACAAATTCTTCGAAAAATAAATTATTTACTTGTATTTCATCATTTTTTCTTACATGGAATAAAATGTGTCATTATAAAAAATGACACAAAACTACAAATATAGAATCATGACACCTCTATGTCCTAAGAAATATCAACACAAAATCCACCTAGTAAGTATCAACACAAAGTCCATACTTATGCATTACTAAAGTTTCTTTCAAACTAGTAACAACTTACACAAACCAAAATTTTGACTACTCCCTTTTGCAATTTGACAATTCTTATAAATTTGAATGTACTTTTTGAAATTCTTATGTAATTGTACTTATAAAATATTTTCACTTACTAATAGCACTACCTTATCAACTCCAAAATTACTAGCTAAACCACCACTATGATTCTATTTGATGACACTTTCCTTCATTAAGCTTCTAAGAATATATAGTTCACTACCCTTGAATAATATATGATTATGAATTAGATAATGAAGTCACGTACATATATCTTTTATTACTAGTTCTCTAATTATTTTACACACTTCCATAAAATCAAGATCAACTTTATACAAATATCTCAATTCATCAATTCTAACACTTCCACTCTCATTTATATTAATAAATTATATTTCCTACTTATCTGTTTTCTTGTTGTAAAAATGTGACACTAATGCACCAACTACTAGTTTTTGAATTCAAAACTCCTGCTCATACTTGCCTTGTACCATTTCTTATTACTGCTGTTCATTAAATGAACTTATGGTAGATATTTGCTGCCTCAAACATAACAAAATAAAAATAAAAATAATAAATTTAAAATTTAAAACTCAATGACATAGTATAGTAGTAGTGGATAAAAGTCAAACAAAATATTTAAATGCCCCACATCAAGTCATTCCATCTCAATGAACCCAAAAACTAAATGAAGATTAATATAAATATGCAAATTTCACCATTTCAAATTCAAAAGCTCATTTGTGTCGGAAAAGAAGGCAAATATGCAAATTTCACCATTTCAAACTTAAAATCTGATCTGTGTCCGAAAAGAAGGGAAAATAAGACCATTTAAACTAGATTTGTGCAATATATTAACCAAACCTCAAACCATGGTAAAGCGGTATACATTACAAAAGTAACTGAAAGCCTAGTTCAAGTCATAGAAGTCTGTAGAACAGAAAGGACCCAAAGAAAAAACCCAACCCTTGATTGGGTGGGATGATAACCCAATAACATGGAAATGAAAAGTAACCAACCATATCGCTCTGTATTTCACCACTAAATCAAAACCATAATTTTAAATTTACATAGGAATAGTCCAGAAACATAGACGCTGTATTACAAAATCTTAAACATAGCAAATTAAATCACATTAAAATCCCAAAATCTCTGTGTGCTAAATTAGTACATAGCCCACTGCCAACTGTATATTCCAGTTAGAAACTAAACAAGGAAGTGAAGAAAAGTCACAAGAAACTTTAAGACATTGTTAAGAGCTGCACTCTGCACAGATGATCCACTACCTGGACTGTTGTTATCTGACGAAGGTGGCGGTGGTGGTGCCTTCTTTTTCCCCCCTCCTTTGCTTCGAGAAGTGGGTGTAGAACTACTATGAGCAGAAGAAACCTGTGAAACAATTGTGACATTATAGGGCTTGCTGCTAATTCCCTTTTCTGTGGGATTTGTTATATATTGACAGGTCACCGAAGCAACAACCATAATCAATCCAATAATAAACAGATATCTGATTTGAGAAGTAGTCCGCATGCCTGCCATTCTCATAGCTTTCAATATACTTGGCTTCTTTAATGCCTTGGTGTGTGTTATAATTAACTGCTGGTAAAATACAGAGTTATAATGCTTTGTTATCTCTTTGGAATGGAATAAAAGTGGGCCGGGTGATCAGATTGCAATTACTTTTAATAAAGTAGATAAAGTTGAGTTACCATCTCTTCTCGGATGGTGTATATAAAGACAGCATTTAATTGCGTGCAAGAAGATTGATCATTGGATATTTTCCATTAAAACAGACTTAGAACTTTTTATCTACCTAAGCAGTTTTGTAATCAATTTATGTTTTCTTTTCAAAAGCATATGGAATTCTAAATAGGCCCCTCCATGTGAAATGCCTCAATCTGATAAGACATGTTCTTCTTTTCGGCATATGTGCTTCTGAGATGGAGGACAGAGAAATTGATAACGAGTTCATGTAAGGCTGCCCCCAAAAGAAAATAGGTGTACATATAGTTAAGAAGAATGACATAGTAAAAGTATGGTCTTGAATCTTCCAAGTAAATGACTATGTTTCCATACTGGCAGTTCCGGATTTTACCTCCTACTTCATTTTATGGATGGCTTGAGCAGCAAGACAAATGTTTTCACGTTGATTTCTACGACAGTAGGTTGGCTTTGGTAGGCATCGCATCTTTGAGATTGCTGCTTTATATATTTGTTTCTTAAATGTTTTTTATATTAGTTTAAAAATAAATAAATAAAGTACTTAATATCAGTCTACAGAGGATGCTATTTTTTTTGGATATATTTATTTGGTCTCTGATCATTATTGGTTATTAGAAAAGATAAATATATTATATTAAATTAGGGGAGAGTACTTAGTGGATAGCATGTGTTTTAATGGTTGTATGGTTCTGCAGAGAAATCAATCTAGTGAAGAACAAAAAAATATCATTTTTTACAAGTCACATAAAAGAAACTGTCAATCTTATGGTGACATAAAAGGTGATCAATAATATGTGCTTGGATGCATATTTTTCAATCTTTAATTTTTTAATAAGATGGTTCCAGACAAGTCAGCTATTGGAACCTATAATCCCAAACAATAACATTAAATTCTTCACTCATCTACAAAGAACACTTACCTTCAAACAAAAAACTATTATTTTTATAAGTCACATCAAAGAAACAATCAATTATATGGTGACACAAAAGCGATCAATAATATGTGATTTCAGTCCAACTTTTGTATGGAATGGTTTTAGACAACTCAGTAATCATTAATGTAGATATATTATTGATGCCCAGATCTCACCTACAAAGACGACTTACCATTTAAGAACTTAAAAATGCAAAATTAGAATGCATGGCCACTAAATCCTCTCCTCTGAAAAGGGCGAAAAAAGGGTGACATGATTTGTTTGTAAAACTGTAGATTTGATTACATTTTTGAACCACCTTGACAGATTGCAATTTTAAAATGTGCCCTTCGGACAGGTTCAGAGAGAGAATTTTAGAAACAATGGATAAAGGCAATGTATATTTGGAATGTGATCCCTTTTTCTTGAGCAAACCATTAGTTGAATATCTTCTCGACTCACTAGAAAATTTCACATAATTGTCAATCATTTAAATTAATAGCGGGCCATGTAATTCATGGTCTGTGCTTACGAAAACAGGTAACTTTGAACAAGAAGTTTATAATTTTCATCAATATTTAGTTGCCTCTGTAGAATTAATGGAGGATTTCTAAGAGCATATCCATAAGCTAAGCTTAGACTCTTCCATAATATTATGCAAATCTTAATAGACAGCATAATTTGCTACCATGGCCTACCTAACGAACCACCATTTACCCCAGTTGGATTACAACCTCATTCCTCATAGGTCCTTTATCTATTTAAGCTTATAGTATGTGCATATGTCAATATTGCACGTAAGGAACAGATTACTTTTTGAAGTAGTTAAGTTTGTGCTGAAACTTGAAGCATTCCCACTACAGATTTCATTTTAGGCCTGGCAGCTGGAGAATAATTGATGCAGGCCAGAGCTATTCTTAGAACAGACATCATCCAATTCCTTTCTTGAAAGGAAAATTTAGTGACCCTTCGATCAAGAATTTGCTCCCACTTCTCATTCCTCGAAGGAGTCCCTTGCACCCACTGTGCAAGTACCAATCCATCTATTATAGGAGGCCGCCCAGTCAACAATTCCAGCTAAACAACACCAAAGCTGTACACATTACTGGCAAGTGTTACTCTCATTGTGTAGGCATACTCCGGAGGGATGTATCCAATTGAGCCAGCGATTGTAGAGAGAATACCTACACTTGCTCTGGTATGATGATCAGTTATCAAGCAAAAGTCAATATCTGCTATTTGTGGCTCTGTTGGAGATTTGAGAAGAATATTTTCGGTGTTGACATCAAGATGTATGATGGGTGGACAACAATCATGCAGATAGGCCAGACCTTGTGCAATACCTACAGCAAGTTTGTGACGAGATGACCAATCTAAGGAAGATTCAGTAAGAAACTCTCTAAGGCTGCCTTTGTGAACGTGTTCATACAAAAGAACAGCCAAGTCATTCTTCAAAGCATATGCCAATGGCATCATAATGTTAGGATGGCTTAATTTGCCCTGCTTCTCGAGCTCTATACCAAGTTTGTTGCATCTCCCTCCCTCTAAAGCTTCACCCATCATCCAATTGAATTCCTTCACAGTGTAGGCAGTTCCACAAGGCATTACAACCTTGTAATATGTATGTAAATTGCTTTTCAGGATAACATTTGCAGGGTCCAGTGTGGATTTCAGGGCCTTTTCAAAATCAATGCTTTCCCTGTGTATACTCTCTGGATCCATAAGGTGACACTGTATTATTGAAAACTCTTGCTTTTCTGCTGTTTCATGCAGGCATTTAAGGTACTTGTATTTGTGTGCCACCAAAGTGAGTCCAATTGCAATCAAGGCAATGGTAGACCCTGCTACAGCTACTGCAATGAGGTTAGCCTTATTTATATGTTTGGTAGCAGCAAATGGTACTCCCTTGGAAGGTACATAGACAGACGTCTCATTAATGTTGATGACAGTGGCCTTGCTGAAATGTGGTAGGGTGCGTGTGAGCTGCTGATTGTATGAAACATCAAATTTTGACAGACTTCGCATCTGCTTTAACGACTCAGGAATTTCTCCAGAGAACCTGTTATGTGAAAGATCGAAATACTCTAATCTGGTCAAATCAGAAAGTATTACAGGAATATTCCCTTCTAGAGAATTATGACTGAGATTTAAGGCAATTTGCAGGTTGGCACAGAAGCCAATTTTTTTGGGTATTTCTCCACTAAGATTGTTGTAAGCCAAATTCACATCTAGCAAGAACATTAAATTTCCAATGCTACTGGGAATAGATCCCGAAATGCTGTTGTTCTGGAGACGCAGGGATTGCAGGTTTTGCATCTTTAAAAATAATATGTCAGGAATGTTGCCTGAGAGCTGATTTGAACTCAGATCTAGAGAAGCCAAGTTTTGGCAATTTGATATTGTCCTTGGAATTTTCCCATTTAAATAATTCTGTTGTAGATGTAGTTCCTGCAATACTCCAAGAGATTCAAGTTCATTAGGTATCTGCCCACTTATTCTATTTCTTGCAAGATTTAGCAAAGTAAGATTTTTGCAGCTACCCAGTTCCTGTGGAATGTCACCATCAATAAAGTTCCCATCTGCTTCAAAATATTGCAACTCAGACAAGTCCCCAACTTTGGAATTGATGTTTCCAGTGAGTCTATTATTTGATAGAATAATTCCCTTGGCACGCTTGCATTTATAAATGCTTTCTGGAATTGTGCCCTCCAAATAATTATAAGAAAGGTCTATACTTTGCAATTGGGCATTAACAAAAAGTTGTTGGGGGATGTTGCCAGCCAGTTTATTATTGCTCAGGTGCAGAGACCGGAGGGTAGGAATAGAACCCCAAGTCTTCTGGTATTGTTCCACTGAGTTCATTTTCATTAGCTATCAAGGCTACCAAGTTCTTTAGCCCGGTGGATATCGCTAAAGGGATTGGACGAGAGAACCTCTTGTCAGAAATCAGCAGATCAGTGAGATTGGGGAGAAAAAACTCAGGAATTGGCCCACTCAGATTGTTTTGGCTCAAGTCAAGATATCTCAGACTAACAAGACCATTAAATATCCACGCAGGGAGTTCACCAGACAGAAGGTTATGTGACAAATTAATCTCCTCCAATCTAGTGAGATGTCCGAGAGATTGAATATTTATAGCCCTGAAACAGTTGTAAGACAAATTAAGAGATCGAAGATCAGAAAGGTTGATAATCTGTTCAAAAAGGTCTCCCTCAAGTCTGTTTCTGGATAAATCAAGTACACTCAATTTTTGGAAGTGGAGAAGAGAGGAGAGATCACCCAACAAGAAATTGGAAGAGAGGTCCAGGTGAGTCAAGTTTTTGCAATCAGTCATATCAAGAGTGCCTGAAAATAAGTTTCTGGCAAGGTCGAGCTGTTCAAGGTATGGGAGCTGGCAAACTGCTTGGGGAATACTCCCTTTCAAGTATAGGCGTGGTAGTGAAATTTGAGTGACATGGGCGTTATTGCATGTTACGCCTTCCCAGGCACATGCATTGAGATTTTGATCATGTAAATTCAACTCTGACCATATGGATTTTAAGGTTTTCAATTCTTGAGGATCCAAGCAAACAACTGGGTAAAGAATGATAATAAGGGAAATTGAAACAGAAATAATTGAAAAGTACCTCATGTTTTTCTATCCCAAATGTAGAAGAGAGGATGGTTCAATGCTTGATTTTGATTTTGGTTTTGAGCTGGCGAGGGTGAGAAACTAAAGCCACCATCTCATGCAAGGGTTTCAAGATCTAAATTATGGAAACCCTGTGAAAATAAGAGCCCATAATTTAAAGCACTCAATTTAACCTTGGCTTTGAAAGCTCTTTTCGAAGATGAGAGCAGCAACCTTGGTGGCCCAAGTATTGCAACTAATTCAAACAGAGCAACCATCCCAATCTTGCAAAGCCCTGGCTTTACTTTCTCAAAGAAGAGGAGACCATCAATCTTGGTATCTGAAGTATTGCAGCTAATTCAAACAGAGGAACCACCCCAACCTTACATAGCCTAATAGTCTCCCCAAGTTCATTTACAACTGAAACTATAAAACATCAAATGCAATTTAATGGGTCGATGAAACAACTGACATTGTCAAAATAATCAACCTCCGACATGATTCGTCAATAAAATTATCCTTGAAGTATGAATGGCCCAGAACAGTGGATCTTTTGCTTTTTACGCTCATAATGCTTCAAAAGCTTCTGGATATCATATACGCAAAAAATTGGGTTTTACTTTTAAGACTGACATTTTTTTCTGCTGGAAGTTAAGATTTTATTGATTGAAGTAAAGATTTAAAGTAGAACGATAAAAGAAATCAAATTCCCCACTTAAAGAGATTGAAGATCGCGCCAAATTCTGAAGCCAATCACTATACGTAAAACTAATTCATGCTAAATTCGGCATAACTTTTGAATATTTTGGTGGCTCCAGAATCGGCATGATTTTTGCCTATTTCTTGCCGCTGTCATCTATTGAACCAGTCTTCCCGTGTGGCCCTTAGCTTTTGTTAATAATAGTGACGAGTACGGCGGCGGCTGATTTTTTCTCTGTAGTTGTTGCTGCATTTCTTTCTTTTTAACCTGCTGATGATACCATGGATTAAAAAACACTCTAACAGGCCTGGAATTTGATGGTCTGTGGATAAAGATTGTGTATGGAGAATTAAGTATTTGTGCATCTTTACTTCATGCCTTCTAACAGTTTATTTGGTAAATTTATGCTTAGGTCACATATTAAATTACATATTTAATATTGTACCAAGTGACATGTGTTTCTTACTCGTAGTTAAGAGCTTTTAGGTTTCAGTATTTTGCCTTTGTAGTATTGTAATTAGAATTTAGTAGAGTTGAAATAAGATGTATATAAGTTTAAATAAGTTGAAAAAAAAAAGAAGTAATTTTTGTTAATTATTATATTTTAGTTTTGATTTTTTTTCCGTTGAACAGTGAGTTGTTTTTATTTGTTTTGGTTGTTTAGATTAGACATGCAAAAACTAATTGATTATTATTGTGAATGTTGTTATAATATGATATAATATAATTTTAGTTTGGTCTTGATTAGTAGAACTTGTTTAAACAATTGTGCAATAAAGTTGACCACATATGATAGTAAACATTTGTAAGTAATTCATAGTATTAGTAATTTTTCCTAAATGAATCTAATTACTTTGTAAGGTAGATTTAAATTAATACTTTTAAAAAAAAATAGTTATATGTGCTAGATAAAATTCAACTAATTGCTTGAAAATGAATCTAACACCTTATAATATAAATTAAAATATTTGGTAACATAAAATTGAACTAATTAGTCTAAAATGAATCTAATTGCTTTTGCATTAATAGAAGATTAGTTTGGAACGTAGCCTTTGGTAAAATAATTTAGACTATGACTAAATATTATATGCATTTCCAAATTAGAAATTTAATTAACTCGCTGTAGGAAAGTATATATTGAAATTAAATAAAATAACTTACTGTTTCAAATATAGTAACTAGGACTAAATAATTTAAAAAATAAGTGCTCATTACTTAATTTATAATACTAATTACTGTGATTCTTAAATGAAGGTTGCCTTTAGTAAAATAATTTAGACCATTGCCAACAATTAGATGCATTTTGAAATTAGAAAATTAATTAAGTAATTGTTTCAAAATATAGTAAGTAGTACTAAATAAGTGTTTGTTAGTTTGCATAAATGTTTCAAATAATAATTATATTTTTCTTTTGAATATAAACCAAATCATTACTAATTATCTAGGAAAAAAAATTACAAGTTGATAATTTTTGTAAATAAGTACAAATTTTAGTTTGCATGAATAAATGATATCAATTAGTTTTTATAATTACAAATTGAAATACTTTTGTGAAAGAATTTGCCAAGGAGATAAATTATTTAGTAGTAATTACAAACTATCTTGTGATTTGACTAACATTAATAAGTTAAGTTAATTGAAAATGCTGAAAACTAAATTTCCTTTGCAAAAAGTATATTTTTTTGTAACTTAAAATTTTCTTAATATTAATCAATGATAAATTGGCCATAAAAAATCATCTTTATGCAAATATTAATCGACTTTAAGCACAAACAAAACCTAACAGTCGACAAAGATTTCATGAATTAACTATGTATTCACTACATATGTACCCTAGAGCCCTTTAACACATTTCACATCCAAAACAAATAGACGATGCGAGAAGTCGCGCTAAAAATAGTACGTTGAGGCTAGTTTTGGAGCATTTCCAATACCTTGTAATGTGTAAATGATAAACAACTATGAATGGGAATGGTTTTCTATGCTTTGGTGTGGTGTATAGCTTCTAGGCGTCGGTTATGTGCATAGATAGTGAAAATGGCAAAGGTCTTAGATGTAAACATGTAAGAATATAGATCGAGAAGAATTTTGTCCTTCGATGAATGCATGATTATGGTTTCCAAGTTTTGTGACGAACCTTGAGGTAGAAAGAAATGTTTTATTGTTTAAAAGGTAGAGGACATTTTTTGAAGAAGAATTGAGTTTTGGAGGATGCGATAGAGGTGATTTGTTATTGATTTGTAAAGTATTAGAGATTCAATCTAGAAGAACTTAGAGTATTTGGTAAAACCTAATTCAGAACCATATAGAAGCAGATAACATGTGGAAAACTAATTGGCTTGGGCAAGGTCTTGTTAAGTGTGAATGTATTGACTGCATTTTGTTAATATTGTCCAATGTAATAAAAACCCTTTTTTGGGATTGAAGTGGAGACAAAGATCTGTAGAGCTGCAAAAAAAATTGATTCTTGAGGTAGAGAGTGGAAGGTCAAAGTATCAAATGTTTGTGCACGTTTGTTTGCAAGGAAGTTTGATTCTTGAAATGTGTGGAAAAATTGTGCAAATTATTTGAATTTGTCTATTTTTTTCCCATTGCAAAAATGCTATAGTCACACTGCACATGGACCCAAATGCAAAAATGTAACAAATAGCTAAAAGACCCATAAGCTTTTGAGCAAACAATAATAAAATAAGAATAAGCACAAACAAAACCCATGACTCACCTAAGATTTCATAATTAGCTATGTGTTTTGAATGTGTAGCCACAAAGATTATCAAGTATCATAAACACACATCTAAGCCATTCACCAACAATGCACTTTTTCAAAATAATGAACATGCAAGAGCACAACCAAGAGCTAAAAGACCCTCAAGGTTTTTAACAAATGAGATTAAGCACAAAAAAAACCCAACACTTGTCTAAGATTTCATGAATTAAGTACGTGTGTACAAACACACAAACATGCAAGGAGTTGCTAAAAAACCCATAAGCTTTTATGACAAATGATAATCAAACGAGAATAGACACAAAGAAAATGTAGCACTTGCCTAAGATTTAATGAACTAGCTATGCATGCAGTGCATGTGTACCTAGAAAGTTACTAGGTATCATAAACACACAGTCAACCAATTCACTAGCAATGCACTTTTATAGAATAACAAACATGCTAAAGCGTAAGTAAGAGCCAAAAAACCCAAAAGGTTTTCAGGAAACGATAAGAAAACAAGAATAAGCATAAAGAAAACCAAGCACTCACATAAGATATCATGAACTAACTATGCATTGACTGCATGTGCACCCATAGGCCAAAACACAATGAAAATCTAAAAAACACACAAGCTTATGAACAAACAATAATCAAACAAGAATAAGCACAAACAAAACTCAACACTTGCCTAAGGTTTCATGAAATAGCTATTTGTTTAGTGTATGTGCACCCATGGTCCACAAGACAAATATAAATATATTATAAAAAAATCCAAATAAATTTGAGTGGCCAACCAAGTATGTCAAATTGAAATACAATTTTTGTAGTAGCAACTTTCACTTTAAGAACATATATGTTTAATATTGCTAATATGTTGCATAGTAAAAACGTGTAACAGTAGAGTTTAATCTGTTTAAACAATCTAACATAAGAAGGTAAAGTATTGTCTAGCATACAATGTATTGCATAGTGAAAACGTGTAACGATAGAGTCTAATCTATTTAAATGATAACAAAAGAAAGTAAAGTATTGTCTAGCATATAATGGAGAGACATGTCAACTGTAAAATAGAAGCAGGAAAAAAAATTTAATCACAGAACATGAAATATAGTAATATAGGTAGGAGAGCCAAGAAGAGAAGCATAACAAAAAAGAGGAATGCAACTTCGTGCAATGGCATGTAGTCTTTCACTTGCTTTTGCTTCTTTTTCACTTGCAATAGGGTGATCCCACAATAGTGGTTTACAATTTTTGGCCAAACTGGACACTGAAATTATTTTTTTAACTAACTCTTCACATTTGAGCACCTATAGTGGCTAAACCGTGAGGAATTTGAAGATGATGCAAACTAGAGTCTCGTCACATTTTATCTGTAGATTCTAAAAAACAAAATTTAAAATTTTTTGGAATTAGATTGCACTTCTTTTCCCATCTCCCATGAAAACTATTTTTTTTTTTTTCTTCAGAAAACAACATTTTAAAAAAGTGATGCACACCGTATAACGCATAACTTTTTTTCCATGAAGGATAAAATTCTAATTCTTTTGAATTTAGATTTGTAACTCTGATATCTAGTGTTTCCACTTGGTTAGATAGTTTTTTATTGAATATTTTTTCTTTAATCAAGTTTTGAAGTCAAACCAATTCAATTCAGACATAGTGCGACCGTTAATACGTAACTTTTTTTTTTGTATATATCGAAATTCAATTTTGTTTTGTTGGATCAAGAACTTCAGTATATGGTGGACTCATATTTTTCAATTTTTTTTGATAATCTGCTATTTTTCCACATGTGTAGAACAAAGACCTTCATTTTCGATGAAAAACCTATGCTTAATAAAACTAAAAAAACAAATACATAATAAAACTAAAACATATTAAAATTATATTCATTGGATAGCTCGTTCTGAGGACTACCTGATTCCAGTTGGGTTTGTGAAGATTTCTCCATTTTCATCCTCAACCGGAGCTTCAAAGGGCCAAAATTTAGGTTTTTTTTGTGTCTTAGGGGGATGAGGAATAAGGGGGTTCATACAAACCCCTAGGGGTTCAAGCGAACCACCTTTCCATAAGGGATTTTGTTGGGTTTTTGGGCGAGAAAGAATTAAAAGGGTTTGCTTGAACCCCTTATGGGTTCACTCGAACCAATAGGTTCGTACGAACCCCTAAAATCAAGTTTTTTTCCATGTATTCATTTTTTGTGAGTTTTCCTTCCTCACTTGAATTGTAAACCACTATTGTGGCTTCACCCAACATCATTATTATGGTTAGTATGAAAGCTAGTTTTTTTATATAATTCTAAACAATTTTAGGAGTTTGAAAAGAAAGAAGACCGTTTGAATCAATATTGCTTTATACCTTGTTGTGGCATATACTGTTTACTCAGTTAGGCATATGGCCTCTATGATAATATTGTTTTGATTGAGGGTGAAATTTCCTTTGGTGACAAAGTCCCGTAGTGCAAATATAATTGCTGACTTGTCCTTGATATAGTTTTCATATTTAATGTCTTGAAGGACGGACAGGAGTTGTCACAGAACAATGCTTCAGATTGAGCAATGAACTACTTGCTTGTCGTTTGTTGTGATGATTTCTCTAGGATGAATTACATATACATAGCTCACCTCCTTGTCACATTGACTGCAATGAGCAGTTTCCTGTTGGAGTGCACCGTAAGTATTGAATTTATATTTGTAAGTTGGGAAAAAAGCTTCAAATGGATTTGATAGTGCATTTGCTGCTTTTAATGTCCCTAAAAGCTGAAACATTTGAACATAGATCTAGTTAGAAGCAGTAGTTTCATAAATTTTAAATGAAAGTGCGTAAAGATTCTTAGAGAGTCACCTTAAATATTGATTGCACCAAAGCAGCTAGCTTGTCCAATGTTCGCTTGTTATTCAATTTGCAAATAAATGTTGATCAACCCATGTGGAACATGTTTTTTTGATCAGTTCTTTTTAAGATATTTTTGAAAAGAAAGGCTAGGGTTTTGTTCCTATTTAGTAGTTCTTCTATTTGCAAGTATTTCTTTTCATGATTTAGATGTAGCTGCAGCTGCATTGTAATGAGAAATTTAGTCTTCATTACAATGAAATTTTATTAAAGCACATAATGTTATAAAATAACATTAGAATGGATTAGTGGCATATGTTGTTGAGACATTGGCACCTGTGCTCTGTCAGATTCTATTATGCTATCTTTGATATCAATTGCATATTATCTACCGAATTTTTTAGCACCAACAACCAAAGCACCTATTGTTCCAATTGGATACTGATTTGTGGCTGCTAGTAGTTGGCTGATAGTAGTATCTGGAATGAAGTAGTAGTCTGTTGAAAAGCGAGGTAGGATTTCAAATATGCTTGTGTCTATCAATATTAGTATGCAATCAAAGTCCCCTATATCATAATATGTTCTAGGGGCTATTTGGAAGCTTGATATTGAAACTCCCATTCTTGGAACTATTTTCTGCCCATGTTCTTGCACAAGGTATCCATTGATATTTAGTGTAATTGTCATTTATGCTTTAAGGTTTGTGAGATCTACACACAATACTTCACGTTTTCTGTTGACTTTTTCCAATGTTGCTTTGTAGACAATAAGGACGTCACTTTGGAATGTGTCACCAACATTTTTTGCATTCAACTCTTTAACTGATATAGTCTTTTTGTTTTTTGTTCTGCAAACAACAAGAGAAATATAAGTGTTATGTTTGGACAATGCAAAATGCATGTCATAGGCAAATAGGATAGGTTTTTTTATCTTTTTCTTGTGTCTTCCTCCATTTCTTGATCTTGTTGTTGTGTTCTTTTTGTTTGATCCATGATTTTCCCACAACCTAGTGATTGAGTATTAAAAAATTAATTGCAAAATTTATTAGTGACATATGCTTATGTATGCTATAATGTTGAACTAATTCAACTAGCGAGGTGCAATTTTAGGAAAATAGGAAAGTGATCAGTCCAATATGCCTCTGATCTCTAAAAAATGCATACACTTGTGATTGAATTTGACTAGATATGGCCAATCAACGACTTTTGTAAACTATGTGATTTGTTTAACAAAAAAGAATTTTGTTAGTTTGCATGAAATTTTGAAGTGTTGTTTTGCTTTTGTTTTTTAAGCACATGTCGACATTAAAGTCGCCCACAATGTACAATATTTTTTTGTATCTATGCATGCAATTATAGATTGAAGAATTGTGGTTATTTCTTGAATGGAAGTATTAGGCCTTGGATAAATATTACATATATTAAGTTCATTGATGTGTTGTAGTATTGTGACTGTGATGGCTTCAATATCTGCAGAGTTGTGTTATTTTGCCTTTGATACGAACAAAGTTTTTTGGTAAACATTGTTAAACCTCATGAAAAAATGCTTATTTATCTGCTACATAAATTCAAGTAGTGTTTTGTATGGTCATATAAGGATCTACAAGCATATAGGGAAGATATTTTCCAACATACCCATTCCACTTTATCTCGATGCCAAACAATTCAAGAAAAAGCAAAGGACTATCAATCCTACATTGGATCCCCAAATGCAAAAGGAGTTGATGAAACTAAAGGAAGTAGGAATTGCCAAGGAAATTAGGCATTCTAAGTGGGTGTCTATTCTTGTCCATTTATAAAAAAAAATGGATAAATAAGGCTACATGTTAATTTAAGAATCTCAATCTAAAACATCTCAAGGATAATTACCATATTCCAAGAATGGACCATTTATTATAGCAATTAATAGGATCCAAATTAATGTCCATGATGAATGAATTTTTAGGCTAAAATCAAGTGGTTGTGAAAGAATCAAAACAAAAAATGACATTCACTACTACATAGGGAACACACATGTACGTGAGGATGTTATTTGGTTTAAAGAATACAGGGTCAAATTTTCAAAGGGAAATAGATGTGCTTTTACTAGTCTTATTGATTGGATCATGGTAGTTTACAAAAATGACCTAACTACATTTTCAAAGAAAAGAGGTGAGCTTTGCAAACACCTAGAAAAAATATTAAAAGATTTTTAAAGCATGGAATTTATTTGAATCCAAGGAAGTGTCAGTTTGGTATTGAGGAGGGTAATATTTTAGGGCATATTATGGGTAAGTGCACCAAGATGGTTCCCAAAAAGGAGACTTAAGTGGACACTTTTTTTTCAAAATCAGGAAATACCGACCTTGGACATGAAATTGAGGATAGTTACACTCAAAATTTTGAGATGAAACAAAAACAAGGATTGAAGTGCTCTGAGTCTAATTTCTAAACTACTAATTTATTTTTAGAATGGTTGAGATTACGGGGTTCAAACAAGGGACACACACAAATTGGTGTTGTTTTTGTCAGAAAACATAACATAGCAACTCTTGTACAACCCTAGCATGGTGTACCATTTTTTAGTATTTTTAAAATTGCTATGGTTAGAAGTTAGCTAACAATATGTAGTTGATGCATAATTTTTCTGATATTTTTTTAATGAATATTTGATTTTTTACTAATTTTTGAAGTGGACACTTCTTGAAAAACAAAATTTTGGCCATGCTACCCAAAAAAATTTGGAAAATAATTGATTTTTTTTTTTTTTAAATTGTAGAATGGAGTCTAGTTTCTAAAAATATAATTTATTTGAAATTTCAATGAGTGGTTAATTTATAACGAAAAAAACACCAAACACTGCTTTTTGGCAAAAAAAAGACATACAAACAAGAGAAATTATGGATGAAAGACTTAACATTGTTAGAAAGTGAAAAAAAATACATTGTTGAATAACTAAGAGAGAAGGTAACATTACCCAGATGTTCGATTTGTTTGATATTGAACCACATGCAATCCTGATGGTGAGCACGAACTCGATTATGTGAAATATTGTAGAATTTACAAAAACATGTCTCTAGTCATTGGGAATGCCCTCCAAGCCTTTGGATTGGTATTCCAAGGAAAATACCAATCCTAAGGCTTGGTGATTCCCAAAGCAAGATATAATGCAGGTGCGTTATAAGGCGCTCGCATTATATCTCAGTTTTGACATGGTTTTTCGCTTCTGCGAGAAACATGTCAACCAAGACATAACGTGAGTGCGTTATAACATGCTTGTGTTATGTCTTCTTTTATGTTAAATACCACTCTATTGAATATATGCTGATATATTTGTATGTTTGTATGTATGTGTGAACCCCAATCCTATACTTGCACAAACATGAGAAAAAAACACATAATTAGATTCAAATGCAAGTATGAACAAGGATTCCCTATGAAATTCATTATCAATACTCAAAATAGGAAATGAAATGAAGAAAAAAAAGAGAAACTAAGTTAAATCCTATTCAAGCAATGCAAACACTTAATCCCATGGGGAATTGGTGCCAATTATGTGTAGAAATTGGCCCTTTCCCAACTCCTTTATAAGCTTGATGATTTGATGGAGATTGATCCACTTTGTTGATGAAGAACAAGATGATTTCTTGACAAAACCTGCAATAACCTAGCTATGGTGATGACAAATGCTCTAGAAAATATGTAAAGTTGTTCTCAATGTGAAGATAATGACTTCACTCTCAAATTGTGGATGAAGATTGAGGAGAAGAGCCTCTTATTTATAGATTTCAAAATTGGAAGAATGAGCAAGATTGAGAAATGTGGGATCATTCAACATCCAATGGCCAAGTACCACTTGTCAAGATGTGAATGGGTGAAGATTGTGCATATTTTGATGAATGAGCCAATAAATGTTATTAGGTGGATATAAAATTTGTGAAATGACTTGTTGAAGAGGGAAGAAAAAATGACTTAAATGCCACTTGGCTCAATGCACAAGGACATGTAAGAAGGGAGTGAATGCTTTGTTGGATGTACAAATCCACTTGGAGGGATTTTCAAATTTGGAGGAATATTCCCATTTTATTCCGTGTTGAGAGAAAATAAGTATTTAATAAATCAAAATAAATGATTTATTGTGCAAGTCGCATTCTCTAGAGGATGTGACATGGATTAGGATTAAATTAATCAAAGGTTAATTAATTATTGAGAGATTTGGGGATGTGATAATTTTGACTTAAATTTATGAGTTAATTTAAATAAAAAAATTGAGAAAAATTTAATTAAATAAATGATTTGATTTATTTAACTAAAGGGGATAATGTTAGATTAAGTTAAGTAAGGTTTAATTTATTCAATTTAATAGGAGGACTTTAGAGGATTAATTTAAATAAAATGAATTACTTAAATGGACAGAGACTTAGGGTTAATTAAATTAAATTGATTAATTTAATCAATAGGGAAGAATGACTCAATTAGATAAATAATGATTTATTTAATTAAGAGATGAAAAGTGATGACAAGGTGAGAAGGTGATTTAGGATGAAACGATGTTAGTATAGTTAGGATCAAGTGTGTCGGTCAATTTTCCATGTCTACATTTTGCCCCTCTTTGAAGCAATGCACTTGTTGCGTTGGTTCAAAGAATAAACTATTGTGATCAAAGTTCAAATATTTTCTCGATTTTTTAGATGCCCTACTGCTGCCCCAGCGAGAAGGATTATTCTAGTATATTGCCCCCTTGAGAGATCGAAGGAAAATTTGGATTTTTGGGTGATGTCACGAAAAAAGAGGACAAGGTGCCTGACAAGTTTAGAAATGCCCCAGGATGGAAAAAAATGTGTTAAAATGCCAAAAAAGATGCAAAATGGCCCTCGATCGGACAAAAAAGAGATCGGGGAACCAAAACCCTAATTTTTTAGGCTTAAATAGACCTTGAGTGGTCACTTGCAAATCACTTTCACACTTAAGCCTTTGAAAATTTTTGCACTTGAGCTCTGGGTCTTGATCGAGATGGTGCAACGACAACTTCCCTAGCACGTGTCAGAGAGGGCATGAATGCACTAGTGGCCAACCGATGCAGGACCCATGGTATGTACCCCTATTTTGACTTTCAATTTTATTGTTTTTCATGCATTTATTAGGGTCAAACTTAATTTCGAGTCTAGCGATGCTATATAGCCCAGCTGTAAATGCAAAATCGATGTCGCATGGCCTCAAAGTGCGTCACATGCATGAAGAGTGCCGTCACGAGCCACTTAGGAGATTAGGGTTTCTGCCAAAACTCAGCCACACATGCAAACATAACCGCGTGACACACTTTAGAATTAGGGTTTAGGTGCAAAGTTAGCCGCATGTGCAAAGAGCACCGCATGACACACTTTAGAATTAGGGTTTAGGTACAAAGTCAACAGCATGTGCAAAGAGCACCACACGACACACTTTAGAACTTTAGGGTTAGCAAACTTCGCCGCGGTGGCACAGTTTGGAACTTTGCAAATTGCATCGCAATTGAATACAACACTACATTTGTTATTTTAAGTGTGAAAACTTGGCGTAGGATTCAATTTCTTTTATGAGGCTTGACGCGATGGTTTTCCCTTGGGCAAGAGGACCCTGAGATACTTCACCTGAGGGAGCACATATGCCCAGTATTGTGGAGATTGGAGGGTATGCACGTGTTTCTTTAGGAGCAGCTTGGTGCCCTTGGTCTTTGGTTTGTTGCATACGTTTTTCTTGTTCGGAACCACTTGGGGATGATGAAAGCCTTGGCAGAGCGATGGCATAACAAGACGTCCTCCTTCCACCTTCCCACTGGTGAGACTACTATTACACTTGAGGATGTCTGATGCATCTTACGACTGCCTATTCATGGAGCAAGGGTAATCTATGATCTAGATGCCGAGAGGGATGCTTGTTACGACGTGATGGGTCTTGATGAGATCCATTTTTCTGAGGGACAAATTGATTTGGAGAGGTATCGAGGCACAATGCCCACCTACAGATTGATTGTGGTAGCCATTATATCAGGTCTTGTGGCACCAGATCAACGGGGCTGATACTTCAGTCTAGGCTGGGGGTTGGCATGGGAGCGGATGGTCGTCCATAGGGAGTGCTTTGCTTGGGGTCTGGTGATGATGGCCTCATTATACAAGGATCTTCATGAGTTCCCCTATCTTGCTAGTAGGGTCATCGAGGCTAGGGTCACGTTACTGCACATCTAGGCATGGGAGTGGATTCCAGTACTCCATCCATAGGTCACACCGATTATTTTGGATATAAAAAATCCCATTGTTTGGTGGTATGGTAGAGCCCAAATCACCTTTACTCACACAGGGATAGGTGGCATCACCCATTGGTGATGGGTTATAGATGAGATGAGAGAGTTTGTTTAAAGGCCCTAGCTTGGCATAGGCCCTTGGTATGATGATACTGAGCAGTTATTCTTCACCTGGTAGGATAGGTGGATGCAAGGTAGAGAGAATATGATGATAGAGTGTTACCTCCCTGCCAGAGTAGCGTGGTAGTTTGGTGATATCTAGGATAGGCCAAACGATCAGTACGTGGTGATCTTCAGCCGTACCACGAGAGAGATAGTATAGGGCCAGCCTATTCCAGAACCTGAGGCAGTAGCCTCATTTAGACAGTTAGTGGCCATGTCATGGCCATATGATCAGGGGCCAATAGATTAAGGGATGATTCAGGCATACTAGGATTGGTTTAGGCCTCCCTTGAGATTGACAGTTCCAGGTGCAACACTCCCACGATGGAGGTCAAGAAGTAGGTCAGTTGGTAGGGGCAAGGGATAGGGAGGCAGAGGCAATGGTGACAAGGATGGGGACAAAGATAGGGGAGGAGGTGGACCACCTCCACATTAGACACCATCTAGAGACCAGGCACAATGCACACCACCACGGGTGCAGACACCATTGCGAGCACCTACACCACCACAAGTGGAGATCCACCAGACTCCTCCTCGAGATGATCAGCCTAAAGATGGGGACATAGAATTTCCCCAGAAGTAGCCATCAAGGCAGCCTGATCATAGAGATTTACTGATCCAACAGTTACAGGGTCAAATATAGATTTTGACAGTTGAGAGAGATCAGGCTTGGCAATAGGTTTTGATAGTTACTGCCGAGAGGGACCAGGGTCGGTCCGAGAGGGATCAGGAGATCGATCAGCGATGATAGCTAGAGAGAATTGCCTCATCATCCTAGGGCCACATGGTTTCCATTCATGCATATAGGGAGGTCATGAGAGAGGTTGAGTACTACAAAGTTCACTACAGGCAGGTAGTGCCACCAGTAGGCTAGGTGCCAAACTTCTCACAGTAGACAAGGATGAGACCTTCGAGGATCATGGTAAGAGACTAGAGGGGGAGGGCACAACTAGCAGGGATAGTCCTCGATCATAGGTAGTCATTCATTTTTTGGTTCATGGGCCCTGATTATTGCCCCTATTGTATCATGTATTTTGATGTATACACTTGATCCAATTTTTCTACCATGACAATTGTACATTTTGATGATATATATGAGATGATTCTATTTATGGTATGTCCTATGATGTGTGGATGCATTTTAATTTCCTATATGCGATGATATGTTATGAGATGTATGTATGATGTGGTTATGGATGCATTTCTTTTTGTATTTTTCTATGCGTTTTATGGTGAACATGTATGGATGCAGTTATGATATGCAAATGATTTATATTATGCCCCTAATGATTCATGTGATGCATGATGAGTGATAATGATATTTATTTATTGTCCTTATGAAAAATCATGATGATGTATGATATGAGATGTAATGCAATGATTTCTTATGATTCTTAGAATAAAAAATCTATATTATTCTTCATAACTTAAGATGATGATAATGTAAGATGAAATGATGTGATATGATCTATATGATATGATATACATTTATGCTAATGATTCATGGATGGAGGATGGATGCATTAGCAATGATCTGATTAACTGCCATGGTACCATGTTAGTGTGGAAAGAAGATAGAAGAAAAGAGATTCAACAAGCCGTTATTATTAATGCCGATGATAATGATTTTCTTACCAGGAGTTGGGATTTTAAAAGAGCCAATTACCGTATGTTTGATAACACACGTAGGTATGATGCATCTTGGTATGAAGAACCAGGATGGCGTTGTACCTAGTGTGATTGACTTTGACTTGACAATTAGATAGGAGTATTCCTGTTCACACTTGACATACATAACCTTATTCAAAATATAGTTCAAATACTCTAAACACCTTAGACCAAATCATAGAAAAGAAAGCTTTCCTATGTGGTCAACAAGACATTTAGAATACCATCCCTACAAACCAAACAAAGCACGCATGACGAAGTTATTTTACAAGAACATCCAACAAGCACGACAGATAAAAAGATAATGATCATTTCACCATCCCTTTCTCTCTAAATCTTTATGTTTCGACATCATCAAGAGGTCCTTGGAATGAGCACAATAAGATAAATTCAAAGCATAGATAAAGTAAACAAGCAAGCTAATGTTCTTCATACCGCTAGCCAAGATTAAACTACAATGATGCCTAATGTTGGTGTCCATCATAGGAAGGTCACATCCTAGGACATGTTGTGATTAGGTGATGATGAGATTTTGATTGGATGATAAGATATTGATACTATGAGTTGACCAACTTGCTAACTTACTGATCTAGACTTAAGAATTTGAGGATTAGGTGTTCACTTTTGAACCTGTTAGACTTCCTTATGACTGAATCACCAAAGGATAAAGGCGACAATGATTTATTATGAATGATGATTATTGTGGGTGAAAGCGAGATGAGATAGATGCACCATTTTTGGGTTTTTCTTGACTATTGGGATGTTTTGATGTTTTTGAAATGTTTTGAGGCTGTTTTGTTTTTTTGATTTTTCAATTTTTTTGGTATTTTTGATGTTTTGACCAAGAACCTAGCCTAAGGACCTATCCTAGGGTTCTCGAGAGCTGATCAAAAGATTAGCCTTGACTACATTATACACGTAGAGACCATGTAGTTTGACTAACAATTGAATTGACTCAATGATGAGATAGATGGGCAAACGGATTGCCATTGCGACAGACGCCTAAAGGAATGACCTAAAATGTCTCGGGGGATGATAAAAGATCAACCTTTCCTAAGTTCAAGCTTAGAGATGACGTAGTTCAGCTGGATGACTCTAGTTTTGGTTTTTTCAAATTTTGGACATGATTTGGATGTTTTTTGATTTTGGATTTTTTGATGTTTTTTATTTTTGATGGATTTTCTAAATATTTTTGGATTTTTGATGTTAAGGAAGATCACAAGAATATACATGATTTCGATTTGATTCAGGTACAGGAACATGCCCCTAGTGTGATGTGATAGACTACTTTTATATAGGTAGGACAAACTGACCTTGGGAATATGCCAAGTAGTATTAGGGTGGAACATGATACGAACACCAGATCAAGCTATGATATAGACGCAGATGGATGATGAAAGGATAAATGGAATGTAATGGATAAGTGAGTGTGCAGATTAAGACACAAAGATCTTGGTGGATGGAGAGTGCTTTATTTACACTTGGTGCCTATTTTCTAGGTTTTCACCAAGGTACTTGTCCAAAGCGCCACCGAAGTGGTTTTCACTAGAGGACAATTTTTTTCTTTACTGTTTTCAATCCTTTTTATGATTTTTTTGTTGTCACCAAGATGCTTGTTTGCCAGGTTTTCACTAGGGTGACCATTTTTTATTTTTTTTATTTTTTGGTTCTATACCTTGCAAGATTTTAGGCATAAAACTTTTTGAGATGGGAGTTGTTCATGGGCTCCTGCAGGGGTTTGCCTTCTAGTGTTGATAATTGATATGCCCTTGATTTATAGCTTGTCATGATGATGAAAGGTCTTAACAGTTGGGCTCAAATTTTCCTTTGCTTTCTGGGTTTGGCACGTTCTTTTGGTTCTCCTTTAGAACAAGTTCGCTGACTTGGAAGGTCCACCTCCTGATCTTCTTGTTATAACTTTGCTTAAGTTAGTTCTGATACACTTGTAGATGATTTAGGGCATCCATATGTCATTCATCCAGTAACTCCAGCTCATTCAGTTGTGAAAACCTATATTCTTCATTTGTGATGAGGTTTTGCAATGATATTCTCAGGGATGGGAGCTCGATCTCAATGGGTAAGATGGCTTCTGATCCATAGACCAGGGAGAATGGGGTGGCACCTATTGGTGTGCGAATGCTGGTGCAATAGGCCCATAAGGTGGGATTTAGCTGCAAATGCCAGTCACGACCAGTGTCATTGATTATTTTCTTAAGGTTTTTCAAGATGGTTTTATTGGGAGCTTCTGCTTGGCCATTTCCTTGGGGATAGTACAGAGTGGAAAAATAATGTTGGATATTGAATTTTTCACATAAGTCATGAACATCCTAGTTTTTGAAAGGTGTCCCATTATCTGTGATAATGGCTTGGGGGACACTGTATCGACAAATGAGGTAGTTCAAGATGAACTTGGATATTTGCTTTCTCATTATGTAGGTCATGGGAAAGGCTTTGACCCACTTTGTAAAGTACTCTGTGGCGGTGATGATGAATTTGTGACCATTGGATGAGGTGGGTGTGATTTTATAGATGAGATTGAGTCCCCATTGTGAAAAGGGCCAAGGTGTAACAATAGGATGAAGCTCTTGAGTTGGTGCATGAATGAGGTCCACATGTTGCTGGCACTGCAAACATCTTTTGACGAAGTCATGTGCGTCCCTCTCCATTATGGGCTAGTAGTATCCAGCCATCAACAACTTCTTAGCCAAGGTCATACCACTTGAGTGCAATCCACAAATGTCGCTGTGTACCTCAGTTAATGTAGTCAGGGCTTCCTCAGTGTTTAGGCAACACACTAGGGTTCCTTCAATGCTCCTACGATAAAGGGTTTCTCTTAGGATGAAAAAGTGAGTTGAATTTTTGACGAAGGCTCGTTTAAGTTTCAGGGTTATATCGACGGGCAAGACTCCTATTCTTAAGTATGTGCAAATGTCATGATACCAAGGATCATCAAGACCAATGATTTCACACATGAATTGAGATTCTGGTCACTTGAATGTTGGCACGAGAAGTTGCTCCACCAGGAATTCTTGCTTTGAGACGTTGCACAGGATTTCCAAGAGTGATCCAATTGTAGCCATTGCGTCTATTGCTTTGTTGTTTGCTCTAGGTAGCTGTTCAAATGTGATATCAATGAATGACTCTTTAAAGCTCTCGACCAAATTATTGTTAGAGTAATAAGTTATTATGCTTAATTAATTATATCATACTGGTTAATTAATTAAGTCACTTATTCCTTTAGTTGTTTAAGCTAAACTTAGACACATTAATAATTATTTATTAATTATTAAGTGTGCACACTAGGGTTTCATTTAGGGTTTCCCTTTTAGGGTTTCTTGATCTCCTTCATAAGGATTGATCTCTTTGTAATAATTTGAGATTCTCAATAATGCATTTTTACTTTGAGGTTTACAAAACATCTTCTTTGGTTCTGCATGTCTTTTGCATGTGACAGGTGATTGCATGCAGGTGATCTTGGTTTCCAACATGGTATCAAAGCTCCATACCTGTAGCTGCCTGTTCGTGATCTGAAGATATGGCCTTTCAGTGAGTTTCAAGTGCAAGGGTTTCCACATGCATCTTTTTTGCAAGATCTAGGGGCAGCTGATTTTTTTGTGCATTTTTGGGCCAAATAGACATCACTATCGCATTCGCAGCGTCCCAAAACCCTAGAAATGCCTATCAAATTGTCCATTTTGGAGCAGTTGGTTTCTGAGGCAAATTTTTTTTTGCCGGGGAGGCCGTGCATTACGTGGCTTGTTTTTCAAAAAAGAAAAATGTCGTTTTCTGGAGAATGTTCAGCACTGCCAAAGCAAACCGCCTTCGCCATCGGCGCGCCATCGGGCGGCCACTACGAGCGATGGCTATCGGCGGTGCCCCTCAAACTTGCCGCCTACCTCCTTCAACCCCCGCAGGCCCAAGCGCCATCCGCCAGGGTTCTATGGGGGACCGTGAGCTCCGTGCTTGGCCCTTGGCCCACTCTAGCCCCCCTACGCTTTGCCTCTGGTCATATGGCGACCAGGGGCCAAAAAATTTTATGCAGGGGGTGTTTTTTTGCGACGATGACCTCCAAGCCATCAAATTTATGCTCATGAACCACTGACATCAGCATGACATCAGCATCTGTATGGCATTCTTTTGCCCCCTCCTAACCCTAGTTTGCCCTAAAAGAGCAGGTTTTTTGTTTTTGGCATAACTTGGGCATACAATATCAAAATCAGACAAACGAGATATCATCGGAAAGCTGGTTCCAAGGACTTTCCTATGGTGTAATTTATTTCTCAATATTTTTCTATTTAGCTTCATTTATTTCTGTTTGAATTCAGATGTTTATTTTATGCTTTCGAGCTCATAAATTTTTGCCACGATCTCTGATTTTCACTATCTTTGCGGCGTTGGAAAGGTATTGAGGAGCTCTATGTTGCTGCCCATTCACTTTTTTCTGTATTTGTCCCAGGTTTATCGTTAATCCAGATTTGACCCGATGGGTGTTTTGGAGATTACTTGGATGTTTTAACATTTGGGAGAGTGCAACTTGCATCTTTGCACTTCATTTCAGTAATACTTCATTCAATAATCGACTACTGCTTCATAGATTCCAGGGTTGTTCCAGTTTGGAGTTTTTGAGTGTTCTGAGGCATCGGGTCTGCTATTGCTTTTATCATGATTCCTTGAGTCAATCAGTGACTCTCATCCGATTTCAGTAGTAGACAGAAGTATCTTTCCTTGCTTTCTAGATTTCGGTTCTAGTGTTACTCTACAGTGTTCTTCCAGTGCTTCTTTGCAGTATGTCATATCATTGTAGGGGGGTTTTTCCCATTGGGTTTTCCTTCTCTACCTCTTTCTTGCATTTGTAAATGGGTACCTGATCAGGCCTAGTTGCCGGGACCCATCTTTTCTTGCATGCATCTTCTTCTAGTGTTTTAGCTTCTTCCTAAGTTCATCTTAAGGGGGGGTGTTAGAGTAATAAGTTATTATGCTTGATTAATTATATCATACTGGTTAATTAATTAAGTCACTTATTCCTTTAGTTTCTTAAGCTAAACTTAGGCACATTAATAATTATTTATTAATTATTAAGTGTGCACACTAGGGTTTCATTTAGGGTTTCTTGATCTCCTTCATAAGGATTGATCTCTTTGTAATAATTCAAGATTCTCAATAATGCATTTTTACTTTGAGGTTTACAGAACATCTTCTTTGGTTCTGCATGTCTTTTGCATGTGATAGGTGATTGCATGCAGGTGATCTTGGTTTCTAACAATTATTGTATGGAGCTAGTTTGTCATCCTTTGTCTGATATTCATCATTTACCTGATTGATTATGAGCTGAGAGTCCCCATATACTTTTAGAGCCATGATCTTCCATTGTATTGTGATCCTTAAGCCTATGACGAGAGCCTCATACTCTGCTATTTTTTTTGTGCATGGGAATGACAACTTGTAAGATTTGGGTATGTAGTCTCCTTAGGGAGTTATGAAGAAAATTCTTGCTCTTGATTTGTGTTGTGTGTAAGATCCATCAAAATACATTTTCTAGTGGTCTGCAACACTTAGGCTGAAAATTGATTCATCAGGGAATTCCAAAATGAGTGGGTTTTCTGCATATATAAGAGCCTCTACTAGTAGATCTACAATTTCTTGTCCCTTAATGGCCTTGCGCTTCACATATTCAATGTCGTGTTCTATCAATATCATGACCCACTTGGCTATTTGTCCTGTGAGAGTGGCTTTAGAAAGTAGGTACTTGAGTGGATCTATCTTCACAATCAACTTGATTTGATGAGCCAACATGTAATGTCTGAATTTATGGGCTGCAAACACAACTGCCAGACAATCTTTTTCAATAGGAGTATAGTTTAGCTTGTGTCCCACCATAGTTCTGCTGATATAATATATTGTTCTCTCTATTCTATTTTCATCATGTTGAGCTAATAGAGCACCGAGAGTTGCCATGATTGCTGAAATGTACAAGATTAGTGGCTTTCCTAGGATTGATGGCATTAAAAAAGGTGTTGTGAGCAAGTATTCTTTGATTTTGTTAAATGTCTAGTTGCATTTGTTGTCCCTTTTTTATGCTACCCCCTTGTGGAGTAGATGAGAGTATGGGATCTGTTTATCTGCTAGTTGCGTTATGAATCTGTAGATGGATTGGAGCCTACCTTGTAGACCTCTCAGTCGTTTTAGTGTCCTGGGTGCTTCCATGTCAAGGATCGCCTTGACTTTAAAGGGATCCAACTCTATTCCTCTCATTGACACTATATATCCTAGGAGCTTTCTTGAATACACACTAAAGAAACATTTCTTTGGGTTGAGGCGGACCTTATACTTTTCCAATCTATCAAAAATAGAGCTCAAGGCTGCTATGTGGTCCTACCTTTTTCTAGATTTAGCCAATATGTCATCTTTGTAATCTTCCACTGTCTTATGAATCATGTCATTAAATATCAATGTCATGGCCCTTTGGTATGTTGCACCTGCATTATTTAACCTGAAAGGAATCATGTTCTAGTAGTAGGTCCCCCATGGACATGTGAATGATGTCTTGTGTTGACCCTCCTTTTCTATCATAATCTGATTGTATCCAAAAAACCCATCCATTAGCGAGAGCATCTCATGTTTGGCCGTCATATCGACTATCATGTCGATGTTGGGTAGTGGAAAGTCATCCTTAGGACATGCTTTGTTTAGGTCTCTGAAATCGGTGCAAATTAAAATGCCCCCATTTGGCTTTGACATAGGTACCAAGTTTGACACCCATTTAGGATAATCAATTGGCCTTATGAATCCTGCATCCAAGAGCTTCTACAATTCCACTTTGACTAACAAGGCTATCTATGGGTGCATCTTTCTCAACTTCTTTCTTACTAGCTTTGTCCTTGGATAGACAACTAAGTGATGAACCATGACTTTCGGATCGAGACCCGTCATGTCAGCGTAGGTCCATGCAAATTTCACTTTTCTTTCTTTTAAGAATGCAACCAAAAGTTCTTGTTCTTCCGTGAGTAGTGACCCAATGTAGAAGGTGATGTGCGATAGCTCCTCTATTCCTAGGTTGACAGGATTGAATTGCTCTGCTAGGATTGTTGGTTTTTCTTGAAGAATTACGGTGAGGGGAAGATTGAATCCTTCATCCTTCAGTGCCTTAGAGAGGTTTTCACCATTGGATGCATCCTTTATTTTTGCTATTTTACGGGCAGAGAGTGCCACAATGTAGTTTTCACTTAGGGACCTTGAGATTATTCTCAATTGTTCACTTTTTTGACTCAAAGATTCAATCATCTCCCCATAATAGGCCTGTGTGTCCAGTGTGATGTCAAATCCTGGCTTATGATCTCCACATGGTATGGTATCCCTTAGTCCCATGAATTCCAAGAGAGCCCCACGTTCTCAAATGTGTGTAAAATTGGTGGTCCGTTGGTCGTAATCGATGAGTTGGGGGTAGACTAGTTTTATTTTATGAGTTTGGTGGTTTGACTCAAAGGATGAGGTACTAATCATGAGCAAGGAAGAATCTTCAAAAAGAATGGGTAGGCCAGTTATGGTATCCTCGTCATCACTACTACTAAAGACATCAGTTATATCAAAGGTGAAGTTGTCTAGGGGAAGACCTGTGGATACTGGTAATCGTAGGGCAACTGTCGATAACTGAGGGGGAGTCTTGGCTATGTTAATTGGATGAATTCAGCCACGTACGGTTACACTTTGAGGGGTAAACCCAAGGCCAAGATTATTCATTCATCTCTCAACAATGATGGGTTCTTGTCAGCCATTGTTGTTCCTTCCAAGGCTTTCATTTCTATTGTAGCCCCTTGCTTCATTCGTCCATGGGAAGATTAGGCGTGGTCCTTTCATCTTGGTATAGTGAGCTTGAAATATCCCTTTCATCCACGACCTCCCGACTTAGATCCCCCCAACATCAGAATCTAGAAGGGTCCACCCTAAAAGTGTGGGAAGGTGTCACAACTAGTTGGGGTTGCCCATGTGACCTTGGAGATTGAGGTAAATCTCCTATGACAAACACATTCTTCTTCATTCTGTATTCTCCACACCCATTGTCTTGGATCATGACCTTGATGTCGGACATGTCGGGAATGGAGGGTGTCTTTGTCCCAGAAGTGGAGGCATTGTTGGATGGGTCTATGTATGAAGTTGAAGGGCCCTCATCCTTCTTCAAGACTTGGGGAACTTTGTAGAACTTGGCTTCTAGATTCTTACAATAGGCGAAAGGTTCATGATCTACATGAATTGTAACCTCTTCATTTTTGTATGAGAATTTTACACATTGGTGGAAGGTTGAGGCGACTGCCTTCATACTATGGATCCATGGGCATCCTAGGAGGATATTATAGGGAAAATCAAGGTCAAGGACTTGACATGTGGTTTCCATAGTAGTGTGCCCTACTTGGATTGGGAGTTTGATAGTGCCTTGAGACACTCTTTCCTAGTCATCATACACTTTGATTATAATGACTTTGTCTTTCTCAATGGAATCTTCGAAGTTTCCCTGATTCTTTATGAGCTTTAGTGAGCAAATGTTGAGGCCTACACCTCCATCCACCAAGACCCTTTTGACCTTACTTTTGTGGACAAAGTCTTCAAGCTGTAACACACGATTATGAGATGCTTGGGTGAGGAAGTCCTAATTGGAAAAGGTGAGGAGATTCAGAATGGTAATGTTACAGTGACCAATTCGTCAAGGCATGCAATGAATCCTTTGTATACATGGTTCATTTTTCCAAAAAAAAATCTTACCTTTATCATTTCCTTGATTGTGGTTGGGCATCAGATTCGTGTATATTTTTAGATCTTGATTACCGGCTAGTTGCTCAACATTTATGATTTTGTCGTCAATGAGATCTTGGATGATGTTTTTCAAATTCATGCAGTTGGCGATCATGTGTCCCTTGAGCTTATGATAATCACAAAGGAGATTTTTGTTCTACCAGGGTGGCTTCACCTGGGGTTCACTGTAATTATCATGGGTGGGGACCTTGATGATACTCTCATTAACCAACTTTTTCATGATGGATTCAATTGACACCCCAAGGGCTGTGAATTTTCATTTGGGGGGATACTTGTTTTGTGGAGGTGGTCCTGCTTGATTATTGAGATTATTGATCTGATTGTGGGGTGGTTGTTGGTTTACCACATTTTCTTGTGTGTTATTCTGATTATTGTTCTGCAATTGATGATGTGTTTGATTATTTTGCATGAGGTTTATAATTGTAGCTCATGGATGGGCGGCTATCTTGATGTTCAGGATAGGTAGGTGTGCCCCCTTGTGTGACAAGATCCCATTCAATATTGATCACCTTGGGGATCAATTGATCGTATGTGGTGATACATTGCATCTTCAAATAGAATTCCAAGGTCTTTTCCAGATTGATAATGATGGTACAAACTTGTTGTTCCTCTGGCATGGCCCACTTGTTTTGATTGTGGCCTTGGTTTGCCATCGTTTGAGAAAAGTGATGAATGATTCCCCCCTTCCTTTTTTGAGCACTGAAAGTTCTTCCAAACTAACATCCATGCAAATATTGAATGCATAATTTGGAGGAATGCATCTTTGATTTCTTGGAATGTTTTGATGCCAGTAGGCAGATGAGAGAACCATTCCATTGTAGCACTAACCAAGCTTCGGGGAAATAGTCGCATCAAATATGTGTCATTGTATGTGACCTCCATACAATGTACCTAGAACTCCTTAATGTGATCCTCAGGGTTTCCTGTCCCACGATATTTGTCAAATTTGGGGATTTTGAATCCCTTCGGGAATGGTACCATTGCCAAGCTTCTGTTGAATGATAGGGCCACAAATTTCTAGGTGTCCTTATTGTTTTTCCTAATTGAAGATCAAGCACTTGTTGTGAGAGCAGTTTAATTTATGCAGTTACATTGTGTTGCGGATTAGGAGGTGGGTTGAACATGTTCTGAGGTGTTTGATTGATGGGCAGGATGTTGGTGGGTGTTTTTTGCAAGCTTTGATAAGCAAGTAATGCCTATGTTTTCTATTGAGCCAACAACGCTTGTTGTTGGTCGTGTTGATGTTGTGCCAACAACACTTGTTGTTGGTCGTGTTGCTATTGTGCCAAAAATGCTTATTGTTGGTTGTATTGTTGTTGTACTTGATAGTCTTGCAAGGCTTGCTGATATGCTTCTTGTTGCGCTTGCAATTGTGTCTGGTACTGTGCTTGTGCTTGTGCTTGCTAAGCTTGAAATTGGGCACATGCTTGGGCATGCGCTTGTTGGATTGCTTGTGTAATTTGAACGTCCTGTGCGTCTTATGCAGCTTGAGCGTCTTGTGTAGCTTGGGTAGCTTGTGCAGCTTATTGTTGTTGTAGTAAGGCTTGGGCTTGTGCAACCTGTTATGCCTGTTGTGCTTGTTGTGCTACCAATTGGGCTTGCGCTTGGTGAGCAGCTAGTTGTGCAACTTATTGATTTTGGATTTCCTTTTGATGGGCAACTTGTTGAGCAACATGTAACATCATGGTGAATGAATTGGCTGTGTTGTGCCTTGGTGGTAATGGTGGTGGATTGGGAAGGGTGTGGACCATTGTGATGAGTGGAATGATCATGTTGATGATCACTATTTGATCTATGGATGGTGTGATCGAGATGCTTGATCCCTGGGAAACCATGCCTTGGGATGTAGTGGATATGTTAATTGTTGAGGTTGCCTAGATGGTTGCCATTGGTTGTTGTGATATCAATGGTAGGACGAGTGGGTTTGATAGGGTGTTCTAATTTGATTGATTGATGGCGTGAAGAGGAGGAAATCCCAACCCAAGGGGTGATGTGGATGCAAGCGGTAGGGGTGGAAATGGTGGAAAGATGAGTGGTGCAATCCCTTGAAGTGATGATGATGGATCCAAGATTCCTCCTACTCCAAACAAGTCACCTTCTCCTTGTGAGATAGGGAGAGAGGTTTGCATGTCTAGAGGGTAGATTGGTGTTGCATGATAAGAGGTTGGATTGGCGGAATCATGGAATGTGAGAGGGACATACGGGTGTAATGGATTTATTAGGATAGATTGATCCGGTTTGGTATTTGCATTCAACCCCCGATTGTTTATAAGGGGATTTTTTTGGAGTTCTTGGAGTATTGCACTTCCCTTATTAACAATTGGCGGGCAAAAAAAAATGGATGTTATGATTTGCAAGATGTCCTGAGTGACACTTTGAAGTGGAAGCATGGATGAGATTGAGGGCATGATCCCAAGAGATCTTTCCACAATAGTTCTTATGTCATAGTCAGAAGGGAGTTTAGCCCCTTCTTTTGCTAGCACAAGCATGTATTGGGAGGGATATAGCCTCATCATGGCATTGAAAATTCGATAATTCTTGGGGTTTTTCACCATCTCTAGGATTTTTTCTTGTGTCATATCATTGTCAGTGATGTCCTCTACATGACCATCTTATGGAGGATCTTGTAATGATAGAGGAAAGTTGCTTGGGGGATTGATTGCTCCACCGAAAATTCATTTCAAGAGCTATTTGACTTAGATCACTTGAAGTTGATGTTTCTTTGGTGATTTCCATATTCTTCTTGTGTTGAGATCTTGTTTGCACCATAAAATAGAGATCAATTGATCTAAATTTAGGTAGACAAAGAGAAGAACTAGGATAGATTAAGGATCAAAGTGATGATGAAAATAAAAGATGGATGATATGGATGATGAAAACTCTTGAAGAACCTTGGGGAAACGCTAAACTTTAGGGGTTGATTTTATTTGATTTTGATTGAGGATAATTTGACTAAGTGTGTTAAGTCAAACAAAGTGATTTTGGATAATGAACTTGTAAACTCTAGGAAGTTGTGTTATCCTAGAGTAAACTCGTACACAAGAGGATAATTTGGCTAGGTGTGTTAAGCCAAACAAGATAACGAAATCCTAGACCCCAAGATGTTAGATTTTATCTAAGGGGTAAATTCATTCACAAGATTTGATAATTTGACTAAGTGTGTTAAGCCAAATAAGATGATTTTGATTTTTCCTAAAATTTTAGCATAGATGATGTTTTCAGAGTTCCCAAGAGTTTTTTGGTGAGGTGATTTTTGATTTTGATGGTTGAGAGATGGGTGAGAGTGATTGATTTTGATCCTAGACTTAACCTAGATAGAACTCCTTCTTACAAGACCTCAGTTTTGAAGAACACGCCATACTTCCTATGTGAGAAAAACAAACCTTTGAAAGAGATTAGGATTTTTCTGATAGTAAAACTCATACAAGTTAGGGTTGTTTCTTGAATCTTTCTTGTATAAGTTGTAAACCAACCTTTCTCTTACCTCGTGAAGCCTTGAAAGACATTCTTCACAACCCTTTGGACTAATCTTTTTGAATTTGGGCTTGTGGATTTTGATTTTGTAGGAAATCATTTGAGAGAACACATGTGTGGGATCAATTGTATTTATCTTTGCTTAATGAGTTCTTTTTACTACAAACATTTTCTTGATTTTAAAATTTCAAACTAAATGTGTATGTCTCAATTCCTTTTCATTCCACAAGGTCCATTATGTGAAAATCAAGGTTTCAAGAGCATAGTTTCCTAGGTTGACTTTAGAGAGAGAAAATTGTGATTAAACCCAAATACTTAGAAGCCTCTAAGGACAAAATCCCTAGGGCAATCAAGAGCACTTGAATTTGTCAAAGGTATTTTCTTCCTCAAAAGGGTTTGAAATTTTGAAGATCTTGTTGAATGTTGGTTTTCCAATGTTTTAGATCCAAGCAAAGTGTTTTGATTCCAAGAACATGCACAACCCTAGGCTGAAAAGACAATATTTGTTGGGTTCCCACTTGGATAAATCCAACTACACATATTCAATGCGGATGATTATATGCTTGACCACATAGGGTCCCCCTTATAGTGCACTCACTTCTCAGGTCAGCCAAGCATCAGTACCCATGAATCTCCCATGTCAGACTTTTCATTTCTACAACAAAATCGCATGTATATGTGGGGCGGCTTCAAAGGACATGACCTTTTACACCAACAAATAAAGAGGATTTTGGCTTTTGCTAAACAAGGAATTTTAATGTGGAAATTTTGTTCGTGGGGGACTATCCATGCGATGAGAGACCATTGCTGCCATTCTCGTCAGAATGATCCTCATGATTCTCGAACTTTCCTCGAGAATCCACACTTATATACCGGTTGGAAGTCCCTTGGCTTTAGCGTGTTTCTAGTTGGGCTATTCCCTTGAGTGATTAATTTTTCCCACAAGGTAGACCCTCTAAAATAAACAAAAGCGAGCAAACATATCTTGTAGTTCAATTAACCTTCGTTCACTCACACTCGCAAGATTGATTCAATTTTTAAGACCCAAATGAAATGTGAAGGAAATTAATTACACAATTTAAGATTACCACCAAGACTTTCAATTCTCAAGATCGCCATAAAGCGCGAGAGAAGTACATACGTCTTTTTAGTGATATTGCCTTGGGTAAGTAATTACAAGACAAGAAAACACTTGTTCATTTTAATCCTCCAAAACAATAGTGAATTCTTTTTAAGCACCAAAGGAAATATGAAATTTGTCTTGTTCAATTGTTAATCCTTAAACAAAATCTAGTGAGTTTGTCCTAAAGTTCATTTTAACCCTTTGTTTGCAAAATTGAAGATTTTGTAGTCTTCTTTTTAGAGCCCAAAGGAAATTTGGTGTTTCCTAAAAGCATGAAGGTAACAAGTTTTCCTTTTTGAAAGAGAGATTAGGATTTCTCTAAAAGTGTTGAATAAACACTAAATTGTTCAAAAAAATTTGGTACATTGTGATGATGATGCCATAATGCAACCTTCAATTTTTTTTTCCTCTCCCTAACCTCCAAAACTGATTAAAACTAGGAAACACAAAGACAACAATAAGGTTAGGAGTTCACAAAAGTAAAAAATAAAAAGGTAGATGTCAAAATAAAAATAATTTGTACTTTGTATTCTAACTTAGCAGAGCTATTAGTGGGTGTGGCAGAGTTTAGAAACTCCAGTGATGCAATATAGTGTCACAAATTTCTGATAGTGACGCTTTGCAATAAAATAGAGACCGCAATTGCAGCTTGGTTTGAGTAGAGGTGTAGTTTGAACTTTGAAAAACCAGCGACCTAGTTTGGAAATTTGAACTTTTAGGCGAGAAGAGCTCAATAGCAGAGTTTGGAACTTTAAGCGGTCCGATATTGCGTCGCTTGACAGTCAGTGGTTGAGTTTCTTGGAACCTACAAAAAAGCAAAAAAGCATTGAATTTCTTGAAAAAACGTGATTAGATTTTGATCTTCGGCCTCCTTCTAGCGCCAAAATGTGAACCCCAATGGTATACCTGCACAAATATGAGAAACAAACACACAATTAGATTGAAATGCAAGTATGAACAAGGATTCCCCATGAAATTCATTAGCAATACTCAAAATAGGAAATGAAATGAAGAACAAAACAAGAAACTAAGTTAAATCCTATTCAAGCAATGCAAACACTTAATCCCATGGGTGAATTGATGCCAATTATGTGTAGAAATTGGCCCTTTCCCAACTCCTTTGTAAGCTTGATGATTTGATGGAGATTGATCCACTTTGTTGATGAAGAACAAGATGATTTCTTGAAAAAACCTGCAATAACCTAGCTATGGTGATGACAAATGCTCAAGAAAATATGTGAATTTGTTCTCAATGTGAAGATAATGACTTTACTCTCAAATTGTGGATGAAGATATGGGGATTAGGGTTTAAGGGTCGAGGGTTGAGGGATTAAGAGGGTATAGGGGTTGAGGGATTAGGGTTTAAGGGTTGAGGGTTGAGGGATTAAGAGGGTATAGGGGTTGAGGGATTAGGGTTTAAGGGTTGAGTGTTTAAGTGTTTATAGGGTAGAGGGTAGAGGGTTTAAGGGTTGAGACTCTCCCTCCTACCCCCTCTCTCTCTCAGGTCTCTTTATCTCTCTCACTCACTCCTACCTCTCTCCCCTCTATCCTTAACCCTTAATCCTTTAAACCCTTAACCCTTAAACCCTTAACTATTAACCCTCTACCCTTTATCTCTTTCCCACTCCATCTCTCTCTCAAATCCCTCCCTCCTAACCCATCTTCCTCTTTCTCCCCCTCTCTTTCTCTTTCTCCCCCTTTCTTGATCTCTCCCACTCTACCTCTCCTTCCCACTCTCCCTCTTTCCCACTCTCCCATTCTCCCCCACACTCTCTTTCTCCCACTCTCCCCATCTCTCCCTCTCTATCTTACTCTCTACTCTCTCTCTCTCCTCTCTCTCTCCTCCACTCTCTCTTCTCTCTCTCTCTCTCTCTCTCTCTCCCTCCATCTCTCCACTCTCTCTCTCTCTTTCTCACTCTATCTCCCACTCTCTCCCTCTCTGGGTCTCTCCTCTTTTTTCAATCCTCCTCTCTCTTTCTCCTACTCTCCCTCCCTCCCTCCTCCTCTCTCTCCCTCTTTATCCCCCTCTCTCTCTCTCTCCCACTCTCCCTCTCCCTCCCACTGTCCCTCTCTCCCATTCTCTTTCTCCCACTCTCCCCCTCTCTCCCTCACTCTCACTCTCTATCTCCATCTCTCCCACTCTCTCTCTCTCTTTCAACCCTGCACCCTCTACCCTTAAACCATAAACCCTACACCCTCTACCCTTAACCCTATTAGAACTAGAATTTTCATAAAAAATTCTAAAGGTTTTTATCCATTAAAATCCAAATTCATGCTATATTTTCATAAAAAATCACTTCATTGCCATCCATGGAGCCAAAATAGCATTTTAATGTTGTACCACTACCTCATTATCTACCCTATATAACCCTCACCTCATACCTCCTTACCACAACCTCTTGCAAAATGAATCATGGTATCATAGTAAAGGAAGCTAACACTATATCCTTTTACTGCTATACCATGGAGGGTAAAAACTTAGCTTGTGGTAGAGAGGTATAATGATCATTGTTAACAAAAGGAGACCACTATACCGTGGAGGGATGGAACACAACCTGCGGTAGAATGGTGAGATGAATAACAGTGATGATGGGAAATCGCTATACCACAAAGGGTCAGAACAAGACCTGTGGTAGAGAAGTACACTTGAGAATAGTAATAAGAGTAGATACCGTAGTACCGTAGGAAGGTGAAAAGTATATCGTGGTATAGCGGTATATTGATATATGTATTAAGGATACACCACAAAACCGCTAGAGAGCCAGAGGTGATGTATGGTAGAACGATACACTAAAGAAGGATAACAAAATATACCATGATACCCTAGGGGAGAAAAAAGTGACACGAGAAGTGCAGTAACCAGCTCGTTGGGTTATTTAAAACATACCAATCACACTAGTCACATCAAAATATGAATTTGAGCTCGATACAAAGCTTTGAATCAATATATTCTATTCATGAGAGGTGTTGTGTGCAATAGGTACCTTGGAACTCCTAGTAAAGATGTATGACCAGGAGTGACTAAGTTGAGAGACTTCCATGCCTATCTGTAAGTTCCTTCCATATATTTTCATTTCATTTCCATTTTGGATTCTCTTTCTTTTTCTTCTTTTACTTTGCGTATCTGTAAGTAAACTACTAAAAAATGATTCATCTTTCCTTGTAAAAAATGCTGATTTACGAGCAATCGAAGAGAATCTAATCCAAAAAAGCAATGCAACATCCTTATTTTGATGATCTTGAGAAATCTCAATTCTGATTTGAAGCCATTATAAAAGAGCGTGTGAAGCTTTGCGAGGGAATCTCAAGTTACTCATTTGAAGTTAACCTCATAATGAGCACCTATGATGTAGATATTATAAGAGCATCTTGAATGTATGAGTGACATTATAAAATATTTGTGAGAAAAAACTACTTAAGACATTGTAATGAGATTTACTTGTAATGAGATTTACAAAAATAATGAAATTTGGTGTAGGGGCACCAAGGTTATTGAGCAAATTTGGTTCATGGAAGTCTTAAGTTAGTTTTGTGTTTTGAGTTTTGTTAATTGAATAAGGTCATATTAGACCAATTTATAATGTAATAAGTCATGTTAGTTGGTTTTGGGGTCATTTTGTAGCTCATGTTGCATATTTGTCAAAATGATGTAAAATTGAAAAAATTGAAAAGTTGTCAATATGAAAAAAGTGCAAAAAAATGTAAACTTGAAGTGATTCTAATAGGAAGTGATTCTAATAGCAATATAGGGAGGCAATCAACTCACTTTCACAATAGAAAAGGATTCCAACCTCCTTCCTTTCATCAAAACTCAATCTTGGCTTATTTTCAACTTTGCACCTAGTCATAAGACTCTTTTGGATCAGCTTTCACAAAACAAGCAACCCCCCTTAATTCTTCCTATCACATGCAAACCACAAATGGGCATCATTAACCAGTCTTCCAAACCACCAATTCCTCTACTTTTAGGGCATGATAAGCCCTCTAACATAACAAACCCCAAAACCCTCTTCATTCACAAGTTAGGCAAGGGTTTATTGACATACAAATTGACCCTCTAAAGACATCTTAGTAAAATAGAGTACATAAAAGATTCTCTTAGAAAAGGGTATATAGACCGACCCTCAGTAATTGGCTTCTAAAATGCATAAAATCACTTGAAATTCAATCAAACTAAAACTAAAATGGAGTTAATTATGCTGCCCACCTAATTTCATCGAAAAGAGACCACAATCGCTCTGAGCTACATTCAACCGACTCAATCCCTTAATGGTCCAAAGTGCAAAAGGGAAGCAATATTTGACAAAGTATTACTTAGAAACCATGGTGCTTACGGAATCTCCATCTCAACCTAAAAAATCACGTTGGGACCCTCTAAAATAACCTCTCTTAGTTTTTGTTATCTTAGAGTGATTTTCCCGTGGTGTCTAGTTTTCACTTGATGGAAAAAGTGTCAAATGCAAGCAGTGCAAAGTTGCAAAGTGGTGCAACTTTCGCTCTGCAGCTCATGTGAAAAAACAAGCTATTCCAACACATCTAAATAGGTATATTTATGCTAGGCATGGTCCTCTTTCACACCCAAACACACGGAATCGCTCTGAGCTACGTTCAACCGGATCGATCCCTTAAGGGTCCAAAGTGCAAAATGGCTGCAAACTTTAGCATGTTGTTACTCAGATACCATGATGCTTAGAAACTTATTGTCTGATCTTGTGGCATCCTATTGGGCCCCTCTATAATAACCTCTCTTGGTTTTTTCTATCTCGAAGGCATTTTCTCGTGGTGGCAAGTTTTCACTTGGGGAAAAAGTTGTCAAATGCAAGTAGTTGAAAGTTGCAAAGTGGTGCAACCTTCGTTCTGCAGCTTGTGTGACCAAACAGAGTGTTCCAATGCATCTGAATAGGTATTTTTACGTTAGGCATGGTCCTCTTTTACACCCAAACATGCGGAATCGCTCTGAGCTACATTCAACCAGATTGATCCCTTAAGGGTCCAAAGTGCTAAATGGCTACAAAATTTAGCATGATGTTACTCAGATACTGTGATGCTTAGAAATTTTTCATCTGATCTTATAGGATCATGTTGGGCCCTATACAATAACCTCTCTCAATTTTTTCTATCTCGGAGGCATTTTCTCGCAATGGCGAGTTTTCACTTGGGGAAAAAGTTATCAAATGCAAGTAGTTGAAAGTTGCAATGTGATGCAACTTTCTTTGTGAAGCTCATGTGACCAAATAGACTATTCCAACATGTTCAAATAGGTATTTTTATGCTAGGAATGGTCCTCTTCTGTACCCAAACACGTGGAATCGCTCTGAGCTACGTTCAATCAAATCAATCCCTTAAGGGTCCAAAGTGCAAAAGGGAAGCAATCTTTGAAGGGCTATTTCTTGGAAAATGTGATGCTTACAAACTTTGTTTTTGATCCTACGAGATCGTGTTGGGCCCCTCTACAATAACCTCTCTCAATTTTTGTTATATTAGAGTCATTTTCCTATGGTGTCAACTTTTCACTTGATGGAAAAAGTGTCAAATGCAAGTAGTGTAAAGTTGTAAAGTGGTGCAACTTTCATTTTGCAATTCATGTGACCAAATAAATTTCTCCAACGCATCCCGATAGGTAATTTTACGCTAGGCATGATCCTCTTTCACACCCAAACACATGAAATTGATCCGAGCTACGTTCAACCAGCTTGATCCCTTATGAGGGCATGGAAAACAATTGAAAAGAGAAATATACACACGATGGTTGAGAAGTTTGAGTTTTCCACAAAAAATGCATATGATCATTGAATACTAGAAGTTAGTGGTTGTTGAAGAGTTTGAAGAAGAATATCAATCAAATATCTTTGTTTCTTTGTTAATTTTTGTGCATTTTCTTCATTTCCATCCTATGTACGAGTCTGTATAGCAGGAGTTTTATCTAAGATGATCTAAATATGTTGTAGAATGGTTTTAGCTTTGATTATAATCCATTCTTGTTGAATTCTATTAAGTTCCAAGAAACTTAGAAGTAGATTTATGAAACAGGTCTGAACTTGCTTATACAAGGGTTTAAGTGTAATATGTTGAAATAGGCCATTCCACCTATTGATCAGGCTGTGTCTCAATGGAATGGGCCTGATGTAAGTAGGATAGGGAGTAGGTATAATAAAATAGCATTGGTAAACTAAATGGAAGAGATTACTAACGTTGCCCCTGTTGAAAATTCATAATTTAGGCCTTAAAAGCAAGGCTAGAAGAGGTGAAAAGAAGAAATTGCTTGAGAATAAGCTAGAATAGGTTGGAAATGGAGTGAGGTTGTGGATTTTGATGTGTTCAAAAGGTTTGCAAGCACATGTGAGGTCAAAATTATGTTATGGCATGATGCCCTACTTGGGAAAAGAGGGGTTTTCAATGAAAAAGAGAGGTTTGAGGGAGTAAAAGTGGGTAAAGTTAGGCTGTAACATAATTTGGTTGTCAATTAAGTTTGTGCAAGAAGAATGAAGAGTGTTGGAAGAGGTTTTGAGGTTGTATGGGGTTTGGGTTTGGGTTTGGGGGTTCGGTTCACTTGTTCGACCAAATTTTTTTGGAGGGGGGTTTAGATCGTTAGTACAAAAAAATGTAATAACAATATATATATGCAGCCTAGAAGCATGAATTAGGATTAGAATATTGAACATAACATCATATAAACAAAAAAACCACCATAAACTTGAATTTCATTTAATACATGCATGATAAATATTCATCGTTGAAACTTGAATTGTGGTAGCTTGATATATATAGTCTATTGATGCTAGGGTTCAATTTGTACGCTTTTTAAAAAAGAAGCCAACTAAGTAGAGTTATCAGCATTCTTCAGAAATCATAAGAATTTGTTTAGTACACAAGCCATTTTGATGTCTTCTTGTAGTCTCAACATTATTTTGTATCATTTTTACTTTGGTCTTGAGAGTGGTAGCTTAATATAGCTCCACAATACAAAATCTGGTTTACCTGTGTAGTGTAATAGTGACATAGGCAGATTTTTCTTTGAAAGAGTCAAAGGGTGACTACACAATTGAAGTGTATAAACACATATCTTTTTGTAATATCAAGGATACTTTTTAAAATATTTTTATGAATCATTTCATGCAATACCAATTGAAAATGTGTTTTTTATTTTACATAAAGTTGTTTAGCAATTATCAATTAATATGAAAGAAATGATCAATGCTAGGGATAAAAAATTAATAAGTATACATGTGAATAAGTCAAGCATGTAAATGTGAAAAAATGAAACACAAGTACTCAAAAACACATATAAGCCTTGAAATATACACACAGATACATATTATACACAAATTAATACAAAGTATATGCATGAATATAAGGTATACACATGAAAAAAAGTAAGTCACAAAGTATACATTGGAACACGCGTAATTCACAAAGTATAAACGTAAGTTGTAAAGTATACACTTGAATACACGTAACTCATATCTATTGAACCATGAATTTAGAATGCAAATATGGACACCATCGATAAAAAAATATTTGTATTAACCAAAAAGCCATGTAGGCATACATCAATATATGTCGCTATAAGTATGAAATATAGGTACAAAATAGCCATATAGGCTTACGAGAAAGTCATATAGGCATACAATGTCAAATATATCCAATACAAAATATGCACAAAAATTCCATGTAGGCATACAACAAAGGGCTCTAGAATCAAAAGTCATCGCTCTCCATCCCCTCAAAATACACTCTTTCCCTTTGCTTTTCGATCGAGTGGCAATACGTCTATCACTCATTTATGCTACGGTCGAGGAGTGCTCCTAGTGCTTCTCCTAGTGTTTAGTTCTTGGTGAAGTTGTATCTATTACAATAAGAAGTAAAGACATTAATATATAGAAATTACATTATAAAAGATTATATATTTAACAAAATAATCACTTACCGCCATCTGATGATCACTCTCCTCGAGGGAAATATTCACACACCCAGGATGAGGTGTGTTGAAGCCCTTTATAAACCATCCAAATAGAAATTAAACCGGGAATCAATAATGGTTTTCTTTTTCACTAGAACTAACATCTATAACAACGAATGTAAATTTAAATTTAGTAATTTGTCTCATACCTCCCTTATTAGAGCCATCAAGGATTTTATAGCAGATGAATCACCAATCTCCACTACCCTCGTCACATTCAGAGGTGTCTCCACTTGCAACAACTGAAAATAAAATAACAAATTATTCAATCACAAAAACTACAATAGCGATCCACGTCATGACTTATAATGTATGAGATAATAAACAAAATTTTGAGTACTTATTAAACTATATATTTTTGACTATCATGCTTTCTATTTTCCCTATCCATATCTTGTTCGAAAGCACATGTTTTTAGGCTTTTACCCATAGCAAAAGGCTGGTGAACTATTTGATAAAATGCTTTTGTAGACATGTACGATAACTATGGTGGCATAGAGAAGGTAGTGAATTGTTTGAAAAAATGCCTCAAAGAAATGGGGTCTTATGGTGATGGAATGCCATTACAAACAAATGCACATTATGGCATTCCATCAACATAAGACCACATTTCTTTCAGGCATTTTTTCAGACAGTTCATTTCCTTCTCTATGGTATTATTGCTTACTATTATGCTTTGATAGATATTTTTCTAAGCATCTATAGTTTTTTGGAAAGCACCTATTTTAGGCTTTTAGCCATAACAACAAGGAAGTGAGTAGTTTGATAAAATGCTTTGGTACACATGTATGGAAAATGTGGTATTATTAAAAAAGTGGTGAGTTGTTTGAAGAAATGCCTCAAAGAAATGTGGTCTCATGTTGATGGAATGGCATTCCATCACCATAAGACCACATTTTTTCAAGGCATTTTTCAACCTACTAATTGCCTTGTCTATGCTATTGCTTACTATTATGCTTTGATATATTTTTTCCAAGCATCCATAGTTTTTTGGAAAGCACCTTTTTTAAGCTTTTAGCCATAGCAGTGAGGAAATGAACTATTTATGGAAAATGTGGTAGCATAGAAAATATGGTGAGTTGTTTGAAAAAGTGGTGCAGGTGCACCTTTACAAGAGCATGCCTCCATGAGGAAAATTTAGGATTTTGAGGTTGTATAGGTATTTTCAGGATGTAATAAGGCTTAAATAGACATTTTTGAGTTTGTAATGGTCTTTGGTAGTCATTTTAGGCATAAATTGTAAAGTTGCAAAATCTTAACAAAAGTTGTCAATCAATGTTGCAAAAATGCAAAAAGGTGCCAAGTGGAGGAATATGAAGATTCAAGGTAGTTGTAGAGGCAATCTTAGGTGCTTAGTAAGTTGAATTGATTGGGTAATTTTTTAAAATATGTGATTCATCGTTGTTAGCTGTTTTTGAAGCATTTTGAAGGAGAAAACTAATAAAATATCACTGTTATACTGCTATTTTCTTTGTTTTCCTCCATCATCTGCCACTGTACGGTTCCGTGCAGGTGGCAGTGCATCTGTAATGTGTGTGAATTGAATAATTTATGTGTTGGAATCAATTTAAAACTAATTTGAGCATTTGATATTGAGTTTCAAGCTTTTGGTGGCCTGATTTCTCTAGGCGGTCAAAAAATAGGGGCTAAGGGTTTGATTGCCCAAATGAACTAAAAAGTCCATTCCACCTTTCTGTAGCAATTTTTTCTTGGTGGAATGGACTAGTATGAAGTATGAGTAGGTGTAGAAGGTAAGGAATTGGTTTGGTGAAGTTTTTGTGTGAGTTCTCCTCACTGCCCTGGTGAAAAACCAGTTTTGGTGCCTTTTAAACAAGGCTAGAGTGAGTGAAAAGAGGACATGGTTTTAGAAGTGGATAAAATCCACTAAAAACTATGAGAGAAGGTGAATTGGAGGGTTTTTAGAATATTTGAGAGTTTTTAAGTGGTCATAGAAGTGAATAAGTGAAAAACCCTAGGTGAAAGAGGGTGAAAACTAGTAAAAAAGAGTGATTTTGTGAAGGAAGTGTATGTAGATCTTTGGGGCAGCACTATTTGAAGATGGAATGAGCATGTACATGCATAAATAAGCCTAATTTAAGTGATTATAAGCTTCTGAGAGGTCAGGGCATAATAGTTTCAATAAACCCTAACTGATTGTAAGGAAAGTGCGAGTTTTATGAAAAGGGGTCTAAATGAGCGAGAGGAGACCTAAAATTTGAATAATATGAGGTTTTCTTGGCTATATTTTGAATGTTTGGAGGTTTCAAGTGTTGGTTGTGTGTTTGTATAGGTGTCTCTCTGAAAAAGAGGCCTAATTATGGTTTAATTCAACGTTAAAAGCCAAATTTGGGATAGTTGCTCCAAAAGAGTTGCAAGTGAGTTTCAGATCTGTGAGAGAAGGCCATAATGGGTGCCTAGTTTGGAGCATAGAAAAGGTAATGAACTATTTGAAAATATGCTTCAGTAAAATGTGGTCTCATGGAATGCCATGACAAGCAAATGCAATTGGAATCTGCTCCTAGACTTATTACTTATGCTATGTGAAGTAATTGCATCACTACTTATGTTGACTTTATAAATAGCTATATTGTAGTTGAAATTTTTTCATCTATCAACATCTAGTTATTAGTTAAGGAATGTGAAGTAATTCTTTGAGTTTGAATGATGTGAAATGCAACATAATCAATGATATGAATATAAACTACACAAATCTAGTAAGTATAATTCATTAGTTAAACTCTTTTTACTATTACCTGCGTGAAGGTTTGACTAAATCCACTGGCACCAGGAGGTGTTCCCTCAAAACCTCCAATATTAGCCTATTCAACATCCAAAATCACATATTAAAATACCATTCATAAAACAATTCTATTAACATGTAATAAATTTATAATTATTTACTAGTTACATATCCCACTGATAGGTGTATTGCAAAAATAAGTAGGTGTAGGGCCAGTGTATCTAGTATCAACACTGTGACCCTGCAAGTTTATTGAAATCATAAAACTAAATTAGTTAATCTTGCATTTCAAAATTGAAATTTAATAAATTAAATTCAATGAACATGCTAACTTTTACCTGACTATCAATGCCATATGCGTCATGCAAAATGTCAGCTTCCCTCTCCATCTCCATAGCTGTAGACGGATCCTATGCAGTAGCCTCCTGAGTGTCACTGGGGTCATATGAACAAGTTTCCCCGTAAGATTGACACACATGGGATCGAAGCCCACCTATCGAAGACTCCCCTGGATGGTGTTGTACAAGAGGGATAACATGTTGGATGACACTCTATGTCAAAGAGCTGATGGCCAACAAAGTCTCTACGTTGGAACTCTCCTTCATCATGGAAGGGATGATGATGTGTTCATGAGGCAGCCTAGTGAGAGGTCATCTCACTTGCCTCCTAGGATCTAGCTGTGCACCAGGTCTATCTTGTTCCAACCCCCCACCTCTCCCTTGGAAGTCCCTCATGTCAAAATAATTTGGGATTTTGTTCAAGATGAACTCAGTGTATAGTTTCCCGAGAAAATACTGTGGGACTTCACAATTGTTGCATAGTGGGTCATCAAAAACCATGCACCACCTATCCCGCAAAAAAATTGTAATCTCTTGGTGGTTGCACCAATGAATAGGAAACATCTTCGCATTGAGGGAGAGATTTACATTTGACTGTGGGTTAGTGAATAATGCACAAAAATATAATTTTGTAATTTTTAAATCTTTTACATCTTTATACGATAATTTATCTTGATGAAAATCCCTAGCCGCCTACCTCCTATCCTGCCAACCAGATAATTGTTTGTTGATTAAATCTACATTTTTAACATATCTTGCAGTGAAGTTGCCAGGGTCATTCTTTCTGTAGTTGAATCATTTGGATTGTTCAACCTCTTGATTAAATCCTCAATTTGTTTTCTATTGTTCTCAATTTCACCCATTAAATTTTTCTAAGTGCCAGGAGGGTATTGAGGGATTGGTGGAGGAGGTTGTTGTTGAGGTTGAGGATTTTGTTGCTGAGGATTTTCTTGTTGAGGATTTTCTTGTTGAGGATTTTGTTCTTGCTGTGGATTTTGAGGAGGGTTTCCAGGTTGATTAACATCTCCTACAATTTCAAAAAATAAATATCAAATACAACCTAAAACTAACAAATTCAAAAAAAAAAACAATCCTTACCTCTTTCACCTCCTCGTCGATGTGGCGGCATCCTGGCAATGAATCAACAACCGTTGATGAATTTTTTTGCACAAAATAACTTCCTAGAATGCGAGCGTGAAATTCTCAGGTTTTTGGCCGCGAACAACTAAAAACCAACCACAAATGAAAATGGAATTCAATTCTTTTTTTTTTTCTTTTAACATGACATAACGTGAGTGCGTTATAATGTGCTTGTGTTATAACCCACTCATGTTATGGGCTTGTGGTGGCTGAGACTCAAGCTCGACACACCAAGCCATAATGCGAGCGTGTTATGAGTTTTCAATTTTTTTAAAAAAAGTGGCAACGAAATTGCTACCCATCTCCATGCACTTACCCTTATGTCAAAGGAGGGTGTAAGGATAGACCTTGAAAGAGTTAAGTCTAATAGAATCCATCCTCAACCTAAATATGTGAAATGAATTTAGTCCTTTTTTGGGTAGATCAACTTTGTTAGGAGGTTTTTGCCTAACTTTGTTGAGAATACTAAGGCCATATTGAAAAAAATTCAAGAAATGATAGTCAATTGAATGGTGTGGTGAGCGAACTGAAGCTTTCAAGGAGATTAATCAAGAAAAAACAAAGGCATCTATGAGATAGTAAGTCTAAATTATTTTAGTCCTCTCCAAATCTTATATTTTGCACCATTTTATGCCATAGTTGTTGTGTTTCTGCAAAGGAATAATGAGGGATAAGAAACCTGTAGCTTTCTTCATTAAATCATTACAAGCAATTGAGTTAAAGATTTGATGATGGGGAAGAATTCTTAAGCTTTTTTTAAGGTAGCAATTTTTTTAGATCTTATCTCATAGGTGCAAAGGTTGTAGCATATGTGCCACATCTAGATGTCAAAGATATTTTCATATAGTAGGAAGCCTCAAGTAAAATATGGTATTGGATTAATAAAATCCAAACATGGAAATTCTAATAAAAAAAATTGTTATAGGTCAAGACTTAGCCAAGTTGATGGAAAATTCTAACTTGGAAGCAACACAAGTGAATGAGATAAATACAAGTTATGTTTCCTTAGGTTGAGTGAAAATAATTGGTACATGGATATGATCTTCTACCTAGTGAACATGAATTTCCCACCATAAATGGATGAGAATCAAAGGAGAACCCTCAAACGAGCCAATATCATAAATATATGTTGATTAAAGGTGAGCTGATGTGGAGAAAATATGAGGGAGTTTTACTAAAATTTCTATATGGTGATGAGGGTAACAAAATAATCATGGTGTTTTTGGCAAACAATGTCAGTGATAAGATCACAACACATGAGATCCATAGGGCTCAATTTTGGTGGCTCATATTATTTAAGGACATGGAAATATTGATAAAAAAATGATTCTTACCAAAGATTCTTAGGAAAATTAAAGTTTGTTGGTGCACTTTCCCTATTACCTCTTAAATATTGAGGCTCTTTTCCAATAGTGGTGAAAATAATTCATAAGAGAAATACAAGAGAGTCCATTAACAAATATAAGTGGATCCTTGTAGCCACCAACTATATCACCAAATTGGTTGAGGCACTTCCAACTCATAATACAACATTCAAGGTGGTGGTGGATTTATTTCTCAAAATTATAACTAGGATATAGCTGATAATGCCATATGTTTTAGATCACAAGACATGTTGAAGGTGTGTTCTAAGTTTGACATAATTTTTGTACATTCTTCCCCATACCACCCATGGAGCAATGAATAGGTTGATTCAAGTAATAAGGTCTTGATGAAGATCATAAAGATGACACTTAATTAAAAAAAAAGAGGTTGGATGACAATCTCAAGTATACTCTTTGGGTTGATAGGGCTAATTTCAAGCATGGTATTGGATGCAATCCATTTGAGTTAGTATATGGAGTTGTGTTTAGGATGCATATCAACCTATATTTTCCATTGTATGATTTGTTGCAAGATATAAATGAGGATCAATGTGATATTGTGTCTTTAAGGATCATATATTTGACTAAGTTGTATGAGAATTGAAGAGTAGCATAGGGAAGAAACCTAAAACATAAGAAAATCATAAAAAAAATGCATGATAAAAAGGCATCAACAAGGGAATTTCAAGTGAGAAATTTAGTCCTTTTGTGGAATTCTAGGTTATAAGTTAAGGGAAAGCATGGAAAATTTGACCCCTTATGGATTAGACCTTACAAAATTATTGAGATATATGAAATTCATGCATATCATGTAATGGATCTTTAAGGATAATTATTGGAGTTGCCCATGCATGGTTAGAATTTGAAGAATTATTTTTCATAAGTGATCGAGTTCATAATTTTGAATAGTGATTGAAATGTTTCATCTTCAATGTTTTTCTTGTGTATTTGAGAAATATCAATTTTAGTTTGGTCAAGATGGTGTTTTATTTCAACCTTGATAGAAATTTGGTGGTCTTCCTTGAGATATAAATTCTGATAATGCCTATAGTAGGAATTCATCCCCATCTAGATCCAATGTTGGGACTCTAATATTTAGTTCTCCAAAATATAAAAATTCAAAAAATGCCTAGGTCAAGGAACTGATCAAAGTCTTTGTTTATGAAGGGAGGTTGTCAATGGTTCCCTAGGAAACAAGAACCATTGGTTTCTAGTTCCTAGTCCTAACCGAAGCTTCAAAAAAGTATGATGAGGATTTGTACACAGGCTAGTGGAGGAAGTTCTTGCTAGAGGTGAAGTTGTTGACAAAAAGGATTAGTCTATGCATGTGGTGGTAGTTCCCAATTAGTGTGAAAACCTTGACATTACAAGGAGTTCATATTTAAAGAGTAAGATGGTTATTTTGAATTAGTGAATATTCTATGTGTTTTTCAATGAATGTGTTTGAGTTCGAAAAGACCGACGAGTTGTATTTGAATTGAGTGGCCTCTACCTACTCGTAGTAATGATGATGCCCATCCCAAAACTCTATCCAAAAAAGAATGTTGCTTAAAAAAATTCCACAGACCAATAACAGTCCATCAACAACAACACCAAACAAAAAAATAAGACTACACAAGTTGCTAAAAAGGTTTTGAAGGGACCTTGAACCCTTATGTAAGCAAAGACACAACCTGCATTAGCTAGGGTACAACAAACTAGCCACTCAGGATAACCAACACTGATCCAAGAAAAACGACCATCTTACTAGTGTGGTAGACCAACAAAATCCTTTTTCGCAACAAAACCAACAAATCCAAACTCCCCACCTCAATAGGGGAGTTAGAGAGCACAACTAAACACTGAAGATAATCAGCCTTCTTGCAACACCACCTCACCCACTTCACTAACCCAACCTCCACCTTAATAGGAGAGAGCTCCCCTTTATAGGAGAGGATGAAACAATAAACCTTGTCATTGAAGATAGTTCTTCCCACCAAATCTACAACACCCAACTCCACCTCAATAGGAGAGGGCTCCACCTCCATAAAAGACATCAACTATAGAACACAATAGAATGTATACACTCTGATAGAAAGGGTAGAGACAACATCCTTTGGAAAAGAAAGAAACTAGAACTTGAAAGAAGAAAATGAACTCTCCTTAGCCATTAGCATTAAAAACAAAAATTGATGAGACATGGACATAAACATTAGTAGCCACCCAATCGTTTGGAAGATAGAAACCCCATCCGTCTGCCAAGAAAGAAACCAAAAAAAAAAACTAGATGATAGGTCTCTCAACTACCCCCAAAACTTTTGAAAACACACTCCCAAAGGTAAAACTCTTCAAACAACATGCTACTTGCAAAGATCATGGAACATGAGCAAAAATCCCCAACAAAATTCCCAAAAATATATATGCCCATAGCAACCATAGGCAACATAGAATAACCATAAATGACAAGAACCACAGAGAAGCCATCTGCTTCCTTGCCAACTCCAAAAAGGCAGCCATTAGGAAGCTCTAGCCATAAACCAACCATCTCATCCACATAATCTATATCACCCACACCCTCTGTAGTAGGGAAAATTCCATACCAACAAACAAACCACTGTAAAAGGCCCATGCACCACCAAAAAGTGGAAAAGGTAGTAGCCAAACTCTCACAAGGTACCCCATTTAGCCGAAGAAAATTCTCTACTCCCCACTACAAATAGTCAAAGCTGGAACCACACGAACCTTCCATAAGTAAGAAAGAGGCTAGAAATTCTGAAAGAGGACACCCATCTACAATAGAACCTAAAGAGATTTCCTCTTCTCCCAGGCTGACTCCAATAAGCCAACCATTAGGAGGTACCAGCCACAACCCAACCATCTCGACCTCAGAATCAATGTGAGACCCACCAGATGATACTAGATATCATGCTCCTTTTTTCATTTTAGATTAACATAGTTTGATTCTCATATGGATTATTAGACGTTATGTTATGATACAAACTAATGCTTTATAATTTTATTTGTATTATGATGATTTTGACATTAGACTTTATATTTGATTTCACATTATGATGATTTGAATGTTAGACCTTATATTTGATGTTATTAGTGATTATGGATGAATGCGTAGAATTGATGAAATGATAATTATGATATGGTTATTAATTGCGACATTGGGATGAGAGTAAATTATTGAGTTTAAATGAAATTTATGAAATTATGAATCATTGTTACTATATGAAAGTGGAATAAATGCTAATAGGTGAATGAAATGGTGATGAATCTATGAGACTGATATAATCGTGGATTGGTATTCTTATGTGATTTAAAATGTGATGAAAATTGTATGATGTGAATATATATATGTTTTATTTGTTTTAATTATATGATATAATTGGACCTTTTAATGTGCGAAATTGAGTGTGCATGTACAAATTTCATGGCCAATGGAAATGGAGGTCTTCAAGGAGCCCAATGTGATAAACCCTGTGAATTTTGATTGTAGTCCATTTAGAGGGACTATAGTCTTAATGTGATTTAATTTTTGTAAAGTGGTTTGAGACTTGAATTTTTTTTTTTATAAAGTTTTTCTTTAATTGTTTAAGTTGTATTTTATAAGTAAAGTTATATTTGAGGGTGTATTGGGATTTTTAATTTTTATTGAGTTAAAAGGGTTGAGAAAATAGTTATTTTATATTTTTTTTAAATTTTTTTTAAACCCCTAAGGTGTTAATCCAAGGGTCAAACACTTAACTCAAGTTATATATTGAACTAAAATCAAGCTATGACCACTCAAAAAAGCCTAGTTTTAAGGGTGACAAATTTGGAATTGAAATGGGGTGTAAATGGACCAATTCCAATTAGATCTTCATTTATCTTTGATTCCGAAAGGAAAAATAAATTGAACAAAGGAAATAACTAATCAATGAGCATTGTTTGAAGGAAAAATATTACCAAAGAGAGAGTAGCCAAATCAAGCACCACCACCATCAAGAGGAGACACAAGAATTTGATAAGGGGAAAAAGCAAGAAAAAACCCCAATATTATGAATGGAGGCAAAATGCCTAAGAATGATACAAAGAGAGAGAGAGAGAGATTCAGCCTTAGCTTGCTTGCTTGAATAATGAAGAATGAGAGGAGAGGCACCTCAATAAGTAGAGGTGAGAAGGAGGAGTTAGAATGTAACTCCCAACTCAATGAATGCCACCATTCATCTATGTGTGTGCAAAGTGTCACCTCTTAAGGAGGTGGTTACAAATATTCCTTAATAAAGGAATTAAAAAATAAGTCATCCTCACACATGTGTGAGAAGACAAAAAGACAAAAGACTTGTAGGGATTCCTTTGGAATATTCCTACAAGTTACTAAATAATTACAAATAAAGAATAACCTTTACCAAGTAAAGATTAATCTTCTAACATCCCCCCTTAAGCTTTACTTGGGGAGGTTACATCAAACCCTTCAATGGGTTGTAATCCAAGATTTTTACAATGAAAGAGAAATTTATCTTTACAAAGAGCTTTGGTGAAAATATCTGCAACTTGATCTTCACCTTTACAATACAAAAGAGAAATTTGCTTGTCTTCAATTGTCTCTCTAATAAAGTGATGTTGAAGAGCAATGTGCTTGGTCCTTGCATGAAAAATTGGATTCTTGGCCAAAGCAATAGCACTTTGATTATCACAATATAAAGGAGTAGGACCCTTTTGAGGTATACCCAAGTCTTCAAGTAGTCTTCTTAACCATAGTGCTTCTTTAGATGCATTTGTACAACCTTTATATTCAGCTTCTGTAGAACAAAGAGAAGTAGATTGTTGTTTCTTACTATTCCATGAGATTGCACCTGATCCAACAAAGAAACAACAACCACAAGTGGATCTCCCATCATTGGGATCACCTCCTAAATCTGAATCAGTATAACCCTTTAAACAAAAATCACAATTTGCATCATAAAAAAGACCAAGATTAAGAGTACCTTTAACATATCTTAAAATTCTTTTTGCAACTTTAAAATGAGTTTGTTGTGGTTTAGACATAAATCTAGAAACCAAACCAACACTATAAGAAATATCAGGTCTTGTAAGAGTTAGATAATTTAAACTTCCTACTAATTGTCTATATAAAGTAGGATCAACAAAAGGAGTTTCCATATCAACCATTAATTTTGTTCCTAATTCACAAGGAGTAGAAACACACTTTGCATCATTCATTTTAAATCTATCTAAGAGATCTTGAGCATATTTATGTTGAGAAAGAAAAATACCTTTAGTTGTTTGCCAAATTTGCATACCCAAAAAATAATGTAAAAGGCCTAAATCAGTCATTTGAAATTGTTGATTGAGTTGAGACTTAACATCACTAATCAAATTGTTAGAACTAGAAGTGATAATTAAATCATCAACATATAAGATAATAATCACAATATCATTTTCACTATGCTTAATATATAAATTTGGATCATTTTTACTTCTAATAAAACCTTGAGATAGAAAGAAAGCATTAATTTTATAATACCATTCTCTAGGAGATTGTTTTAAACCATAAATTGATTTCTTCAATTTGCAAACAAGATTTTCATTACCTTCCTTAATGAAACCCAAAGGTTGAGACATATAAATTTCTTCATGTAAATCACCATTTAAAAATGCACTTTTAACATCCATTTGATGAATAGGCCAATGCATATGAGAAGCTAAAGCAAGAACTAATTTAATAGTTGGCATCTTAGCTACTGGAGCAAAAGTTTCATTATAATCTAAGCCTTCAATTTGAGAAAATCCCCTAGCAACTAATCTAGCTTTAAACTTGCTAACTTCATTATTTGCATTAACCTTAGTTTTATACAACCATTTGCATGAAACAAGATTCTTACCTTGAGGTAAAGGAACTAAATCCCAAGTATTATTAGCAATTAAAGTGTCATATTCTTCTTGCATAGCCTTTTTCCAATGAGTTTGATCTTTAGCTTGTTTATAAGTTTTAGGATCATTGGAATTCATAATATTAGACATCAAAGCATAATTACAGTAATTTGCCTTTCTAGTCTTAGATTTATTCATTCTAGCTAAAATATCCTCACTTTCTTGCATTAAATTTTTAAACCATTTAGGCTTTCTCTTAGATGTAGGAGTATCATCACTAGAAGAAGAATCATGAGGAGAAATTTTAATATTTTCATCATCACTATCACTATGAGTAAGAGATGCATTAGGAGGGTTAAGAGAAGATTCAACTTGAGGATTATCTTCTACAACAATAACTTTATTTGGAGAAGATTCAACATTAGGTGCTTTAGAACAATCATGAATACCATTTTCAGCAATGCATACATCTCTAGCAACCTTAACTTTGTTAGTAAGAGGATTATAAACTCTATAAGCTTTAGAATGTTCATCATAACCAACAAAAATATGATAAGAAGATTTAGCATCTAATTTTTGCCTCTTTTGTTTAGGTTTGTGAACATAAGCAATTGAACCAAAAACTCTTAAATGTTTAAGATTGGGCTTCCTACCAGACCAAGCTTCTTCAGGAGTTATATCCTTTACAGCTTTAGTAGGAGTCCTATTAATAATGTAAGTAGCACAAAACATAGCTTCTGCCCAAAATTTATAAGACATGTTTTTAGCATGTAACATACATCTAGCCATTTCAACAATAGTTCTATGCTTCCTTTCCGCTACACCATTTTGTTGAGGTGTATAGGGAATAGTTAGCTCATGCTTAATACCAAATGATTTCAAATAACTATTAAAAGCAGTGTTCACATATTCTTTTCCATTATCAGTTCTAAGAATTTTAAGTTTAAAACCAGATTGCCTTTCAACAAATTTATGAAATTCAGAAAAGATATCAAGAACTTGATCCTTACTATGAAGAAAATAGATCCAAGTTCTTCTTGAAAAATCATCAACAAAAGTAAGTGCATACCTTGATCCTTGGATGGAGTTATTCTCCATGGGTCCCAAAAGGTCACTATGAACTAGGTGCAACTTATGAGTTGCCCTCCATGATTGACCATGTGGAAAGGGCTCCCTATGCATCTTACCACTCATGCATCCTGTGCATATAATTTTAGATGGAACAATACTAGGCAATCCATCTACCATTTTAAGCTTTTGCATTAAAGCAATATTGTTAGCATTGATATGACCAAGTCTTTCATGCCAAACATTGAAATCAATGGTAGATAATAAAGAGCATCTAGATTGAGAAAACTTATAAAATTTGAACAAATTGTCATTGTCTAACTTAGCATTAGCAATAACTTTGTTTTGTTTTGGATCAATAACATAGCACATGTCTTTATAAAATTCTACTTTATAATCTTGACAAAGCTTAGCAACTGAAAGTAAATTAGTCTTTAATTCAGGAACATATAAAACATCATGCAATTTACCATTAGGAACATTCACATCACCAATTGCTTCCACTTTACAAGTATAATCATTTGCAAGTTGAAGAGGAACATTAGACAAATCAGGTTGCATAGACTCAAAAACTTCTTTATGTGAAGTAACATGTTGAGATGCACCTGAATCAATAACCCATTCAAGAGGTTGAGAAATATTATAACCACAAGTAAAAGCACGTCTAGATTGATTTGCATTATTTTGAAACTTATGATTATTAGGTTTATTTTGTTGTTGATTATTTTGCTTCATAGGATTTTTCTCATTTTGCTTCTTAAAACAAGTATTTTTCCAATGACCATCCTTATTACAATAAGTACAATGTGGTTTCTTAGAAGAGTTAAACTTTCTAGAATCATTGTCATTATTATAATGAGGTTTGAAATTATAATGTTGTTTAGAATGAGATTTAAAATTTTGCTTATGATTAGACAAAAAGGCATGTTCATTAGACTTAAGAGTGCCAAACTGAATTAATTTAGCTTCTTCTTGCCTTAATAAATCACGAAAAATATCATAAGTTAATTGAGTAGCTAAAGAAGGAATAGCTAATTGAGCATGAATATTAGTAATGAATTGTTGAAATTGCCTAGGAAGACACTTTTTAATAATAAGATGAATTAATCTAAGATTATCTAATTTTACTCCTAAACCATGCAATTGACTATTTAAAGCATCAAATTTCAATAAAAATTCATCCATAGATTTAAAATCAGAATACCTCAAATCTTCAAGTTGATCTTGAATTTGAATTTTTCTTGATTCATTTGAACTATCATAAATGGTTTTGAGTTTGTCCCATGCTTCATAGGCTGTTGTACATGTCCCAATATGAACATAAAGTTCAGGTGACATGGAGATACCTATGAGGCCAAGGGCTTCCTCATTTTTAAGATTCCATTTTTCGATTTCATCTTTAGATGCAGACGAACCTGGTTTAGATTTAGGATCTGTAGCTACATCTAAAAGATGTTTAAATCGAAAAATAAAAGAGATATGAGTTTTCCAAGAATGATAGTTAGAACTAGTTAACTTAATTTCAGGAATTAAAGTTGACATGATTGTAATAAAAAAATCACAACTTTATGAGAAAAATGATAACTATTGTAAATATTTGCTTACCAAAAAAAATCCCTCTCGATTAAAAAAGCATCTCCTTTTAGTTAGAGAAAAATAAACACCTTGTATTTCTAAAATAATCAATATAAAAAGATATATAACTAAATAATAACATAAATTAGATTTTAAAAAAAATTATTTAATTGATTTCAATTTAAAATTAAATTAAGAATATAAATTATGAAAAATTACTAAAGTTATATAATATTAATTTAAAACTAATAAATAAAACTACATATAAACTAATGAATATGAAATGAAAGATTTAAAAAATAAAATTAAAACCTTAAAAATAGGAAACTCTTTATTATATGGAAGATTCTTAAGAAAGAGTAAAAGACTTCAAACTTTAGCTTTATACGAATCTTTGTATAAAAATGAAACCCTTATCTTTTGAAAAAGATCTCTACCTACATAAGATTCCTTACTTCTTTTTAAGGTAAAGGGCAATCAAGAGATTTTTTAAAAAAAGATTTCAAGGAGGCAACCGGCGGGAATAGGGTAAATTTAGGGTTTTAAAAAAAATGCCACCTCAAATAAACAAAAAAGGCAGACGGAGGAAAACAAAGAATGTAGGGTTTTGAAGATTAAAGGAAATAGATAAGGATCAACGCAGGTGTGTGAAGGGAGATGGCGGGTGAGCAGCGTAGGGAAGGTGCAGAGGTCAAGGATGAGGTCGCAGAGGCAGGGGGCAACACAAGCATAGAAGCCGTGAAATAGCAGAGAGGGCGTGCAATGGGGAGGCGTGTGGGAGCTGTAGGAGTTCAGCCTCAACAAGCCTTCAAAAGGGGCTGAAACCCTATTTCAAATATTTTTATTTGATTATTGATTAGTATTTAAAAACTTAGGAATTTTTTTTTTTAACTTTGAAAAGGAAAATAAATCATGTTTTGATTTATTTTTATTTTTTTTATTTTCAAAACTAGAATAAGGGTTAAAGCCCTTGAATTTATTTTTAAGAAATTACAATTTTTTACAAATTGTAAAAAAAATAGGGTAGTCTTTTTATCAAAAAAAAATTCTGAACTAGAGTTGGATTTTTAAAAAAAATGATTTTTTTTTACAAAATACAAAATAAAGTGATATTTTTACAGATTTGTACAAAACTAATGATTTTTAAGAAATGAAAATTGTAACATGCAAATAATGGATTTAAAAAAAACTTCAACTATAACCCTTTTATTTGAGGGTTTCTAAAAATTGCAAAAGATTAAATATGCATGCAAAACAAACAGATCTGAAAAATTAAAAACTTAGAAATCTTTAAATAAAGAATCAGCACAAGGTTAGAAAGAAAAAATATTAAACAAGAAACAAGATTAAGCTTTTAGCTCTTCTCCTCTTCTCTTAGAGTGTCTCCAATGGTGTGCTTTTTAAATCTGGTAAACCTTCAACAATGTAGCTCACAAAAGATTAGTAATACCAAGCTCTGATACCATGAAAGGAAAAATAAATTGAACAAAGGAAATAACTAATCAATGAGCATTGTTTGAAGGAAAAATATTACCAAAGAGAAAGTAGCCAAATCAAGCACCACCACCATCAAGAGGAGACACAAGAATTTGATAAGGGGAAAAAGCAAGAAAAAACCCCAATATTATGAATGGAGGCAAAATGCCTAAGAATAATACAAAGAGAGAGAGAAAGATTTAGCCTTAGCTTGCTTGCTTGAATAATGAAGAATGAGAGGAGAGGCACCTCAATAAGTAGAGGTGAGAAGGAGGAGTTAGAATGTAACTCCCAACTCAATGAATGCCACCATTCATCTATGTGTGTGCAAAGTGTCACCTCTTAAGGAGGTGGTTACAAATATTCCTTAATAAAGGAATTAAAAAATAAGTCATCCTCACACATGTGTGAGAAGACAAAAAGACAAAAGACTTGTAGGGATTCCTTTGGAATATTCCTACAAGTTACTAAATAATTACAAATAAAGAATAACCTTTACCAAGTAAAGATTAATCTTCTAACAAATTCCTTAAAGGAAGGGTTGTTTTAGAAACAAATTTTGGGGACTTCTATTTATCACTTTCTTCTTGGATTATGGAGGGGGTTGGATTTTTTTTATGGACTTTGCAATTTTTGGTTATGGTTTTTGGTAGAAATTTTTGGGTGAAAAGTTTGGAGGGAAAAGCTTGGAGCTCTTCCATAGTTTTCTTCTTTCAAAAGCATAAGAGGTTGATTCCAATTTTCTTTGTGTTTCTTTTGGTAGAATCTGTTAAATATTGAAGGGATTGTGAGTACTTATTTGGAGTAATTATTGTGTTATTATGTGTGTTTTTCAATTGTGTTGGGTTGTATGAAGATGGTTCTCATATATTTTTGAGAGCTTCCCAAGTTTGGGGTTGAGAGAGGATGAACCTGCCATGGGGAAACCTCCAACCTTTGAGAAGGTGGGGATTTGGGTATGAGTACCCACATTATTGGAGTATCAAGTTTTTGGGTATGAGTACCCATATTATTGGAGTATCAAGTTTTTGGGTATGAGTACCCACATTATTGGAGTATGGAGTTTTAGGGTATGAGTACTCAGATTATTTTGTGAAGTTGGAGGGATTGATAGATGGAGTGAAGTTGTGATATTGTACAGTTCTTTATATAAATATGTTTCTACATTGGGAAGTGGTGTCTCCTAAGTCCCCCCCTTTCTTAAATCTCTGAGAAGATTCAATGTGAATGTGGATCCTTGGGTTTCGGTGTTAAATGTATATGATTGTGTGTGTTCAATTTTGTGTGATTTATGAATGTGTGTGATCCGGTTCCTATGATGGCCTCAAAGCTCGAGGGTGATTGGTTTTCCAGCCTAAGGTTGGGTGGTGAGCACCCCATTGGCATGAGAAAATGATTTGTGTCAAGTATAAGTACCACAGGTTTGAAGAGCAATTTTCAGATTTTTGAAGAAAGATGCAAGTTGCAGATTGTCTTTGTTCCCATTGTAAATGATTTTGGAAGAATCATTCCATAATGTAAGCTGCTCTATTGGATTGCTTGTAAATGCCTCGTTTTATCACTGTTTGATGCATGAAAAAGATTTGGTATTTACATATAGTTATAAAGAAAAGAAAAGTTTTATTTGTTTTCCTATTTCAATATAGATTTGTATGATGTAAATTGTTGTAAGTATGCAAGGAGAAAGTAGACAAAATTACTTGTTATATATCAAAAAGAGGGATCTATCATATTGTTGATGATATAATGGAAATAAACTGTTTCTATGTTATTTCTAAAATATAAAGGATTTCATTATTATATAGCATAAAATATATGGTTTGTTGTTTAGGAAATAGATGTTTATTTAATATGCAAGAAAAAAAAAAAGTCGTATATGTTTCGTCTGTTAGTGGGTGACTTATATACAAAATAAAGAGTTGAAGTAGTTGCAAAATAAAGATTCCCAATTCCTATAAATAATTTATACTCCATTTTATGAATGAGTTACTTATTATCTTTAGATCTATGTTTAATAAATCAATTATTAGGCATTGAAACAAATATAATATTGCTCTCAAAATTCTTATAAAAAAACATACCAAAGAAAAAAAAAATCATTATTTTGTGGATGAATGTTCTTTGAGTTGAGGTTAGAAAATGTTAGAAGAAATTAAAAAAATACCATACAAACTTAAAATGAATTTAAGAAAATGGCAATGTAATTACTCGAGATGGAAAAAACGAAATCCAAACCTGCGTTAAGGGTGAAAAGGAAAAAAAAAAAAAAACAACAATGAAAGTTATGAAAAAATTTTGGGCTCACGTCTTAAATGTAGGAATCAGATTCTTTAAAATTTATATTAATTTCTTTTATTGAACAAAGCTGAAAAGGAAGAAAATAAATAAAATAAATGACAGTCCAAAAGAGGATTGTAAAGGAAAAGAAACTAGTAGAAAATGACAACATACAATACAGACCAACAAGCATCAAGATTTACAATAACAGTAATCAGCTGAGAAATATCCAACAACAACACATAACACAACTTACAAAGCGTTCCAACAGACCTAAAAGTCACAATATCAATACTTCAATTGGGAATTAACATCTAGCAATACCGAATGACACTCAAAAGGTATAGCAACATGAGGCATTACACTTTGAGCTTGAAAAAATCTTGTATCAGCTTATCACTGTGAAATTCTCCTCTATGTAGTTGTAAGAACTGGTGCTTGATAGCCTCCAAACGCTTGGTATAGTCCTTATCCTTACGTCCCCACCTCCGCTGTGAACACAGAGCAATGAATTGGAACAGGTTGTCAGAGTAAAACTTTAAAATCTCTATTTCCCGAGGCAAAATGTGGTTAGAAAGCATAGCTAAACATCTACTTTTCCATAAATGCAACAAAATACACTGACTCATAGTATCAACAACAATATTATTATGAAGTCTAATACCAAAAATCGCTTCTTTGGAGCTTAAAACACAACAAGGAAATGATTAAACATAATATTCCACTTCTTTTTAGTTCTAAAACAGTCCCAAAAAACATGTTTTATGCTTTCCTTGCATTGACAAAACGAACATTTGACAACTTGCATTTTGAATACTTTAGTCTATCCCCTATAGGCAGCTTATGATGTAAAATTTATGTTAATTAAGAAAGCACCACTTAAAACACCCACAATATATCTGATGGAATTAGGGTTTTTGGAAATATTACACAAAAGTAAAAAAAGTTAACATTAAAATAAAAACCAATAAAATTGGTGGAATGTTTTGACACCCACAATATATCTGATGGAATTAGGGTTTTTGGAAATATTACACAAAAGTAAAAAAAGTTAACATTAAAATAAAAACCAATAAAATTGGTGGAATGTTTTTGCAAGTCTCACCTAGGCTTTTTGCATGGAATTTATAAGATTTAGATAAAACACATGAAAAATGGCATGTGTTATTTCGTCGAGAGGCGAACTACAGTGGCATCAAAATCATAGTAATTTTTTTGGCCATTTTAAAAAAAATGACTGGCAGCTGCCAGTTCTCAATAGGGAAGAGGCATGAAATTAATTAAATTTTGATGCAGAACCGTCACAGGAAAGATACATTGTGCATTGAAGAGGCGAGAATGAAAAGGCGTTAAAGGCGAGAATAAAGAGTGGAAAATGAAACGTTCAACATGCATTTGAAATGGCAGGTATGGCATTAATAAGGAGGACACCCTATTTTATTTAGGAGCATGCAGACCAAACCTCGGCCAGGCTCATAGGGCTGCTCTGGCGGACAAGTACAGTGACCTCATTGATTCATTTTCGCTCTCCAGTAATGCTGCACATTACAGGGTGCTCATCCATGGTCTTTGTTGTCCTTCCAATCTTGGCTTCACACACATTGTGGTCTACAGTCATTTGGAGCTCATAAGCGATTAGACATTATCTCTCTTCAACTTTTACCATTTTTAATTGTAATTCATACGCCATTATTCTCAGACTAAATGAATTTTCTTTGCTGTTTTCTTTCATACAGTGGAACGGCTTCTGTGCATGTCAAAAACCTAATATGCAAAGGTATCGACGAAAGGTTCGAAAAGTATCTTAATATTTTGAGGCGTGTCAAGTGAATTATATCTCTGCCATGGATAACTTATATGTGTTGTAGCTTTGCTTACATGCTTTCTATTTTCCTAGATTGTCTATTCCTGAAAATTCAGGCCTTTTTTGGTTTTTGTTTTTTCTTCTGCACTGCCAGGAGCTATGCAATCGAAAAGGAAACCAGAGGGATTTGAGTTTTTACATGACAAGAAAAAATGTGTTGGAATGCTTGGCTGGTATTCAACAAGCTCTTCATCTATAATAAGCTCTGCAATTTTGAATATACGAATATGTCGTCTACAAAAATTTATCTATGTGATCATGTATTTATTTTTGTTTAATTTCTTTCACATGCATTATTTGTATAATAAGCTCTGCATCTATAATCTCGTGAGAGAAGATTCCAGCGGGTACTCTGTGAGTGTATTACAGATCTAGATTTTGAATGAATAAAACCCTAAATTCAATAAATATTTTTTTTGAAGGGGATCGTTTCAGACATGGATGAAATGGATTATGGATTCGAGTACTCCTATGAGGATCCGGATGAAGAAGATGTCGCCATTGAAAATCAGCCTTACAACTCTAAATGTACCAAATAAACTGATTCTATTTTATTTTTTAGTTTTTTGGTTTTTAAAAAACTTGTAATAAATTTTGTTTATTTTATTTTATTTTTAAATTGGGAATTTATAGAAACAATCACAGGCCCTAGAACTTAGGGCGACAGTTATTATTATGTGTCAAGCATTATATTGTTTCTGCAAGATTCTTTGTAATCAATATTAAATTTTGCGTATTTTGGCTAAATACGAAATATTGTTAAATGTGGCAACTAGGAAGTCTGAGTTACCAAGTGAAGGTATCAATGTAAAAAATTAAAGTTATGTGAAGGATAATTTTGTTATGTGATTATTTTTTACGAAAATGTCAATCTTTTACGCTTGAGGAAAGATTATGTTAAGTTAGAACTTAATTTTTAATTGATTATTCTGGAATCAAAATATGATTTAAAACTTAAAAAATAAAATAAGATTATTTTGATGTGAATTAGTTATTTGGAATCAAAATATGTTGATAATATGATATTTTGATGTGAATTAGATTAATATTCATATTTCAGATTATATGTGAACTAAATCAAAATTAGATTTAGTTTTTAACTATTTTTGTAAGAAATTATATGCATATAAATCAGATTATATAAAAAAAAATTCATATATTAATATTCACATATAATCTTATTTTGATTCCAGATTATTCTAGATTAGATTATTCTAGATTACATGTGAACTAAATCAAAATTGGATTTAGTTATTTACCATTTTTTTATGAGAAATTTTAATAATTAGATATTTGATTTTTTTACTTTGACATCAGATTTTCAATTTAGAATAATTAATTAGATTTAGTTTTGACTAAGGTATTTAGTTATTCCAAAATAACTAATTAGTTTTTAGCTTTTTACTAATTAGATTTAGTTTTTAACAAGGTATTTTAGTTTTTATTTTAGTCTTTGATTGTTGAATTATTTTAAAATGCAAGTGTACTTCTATTTAATTCATTTATATTACATAATTACTATAATTTAATTAATTATGAATTTCAATTGTACGAATTATAAAATCAGAGTTTAGTTGAATTTTAGAATGAAATCTAACTTTTGCAAATATTGTGGTGTTTTGATTATTTCTTTTCTTTTTGATTGGTTATTCAAATTTAAAGAACAATACGGAGTAATTGAAATCAAAAATATATATTATAGTAAGTTATCTATTTGAATTGAATATATTGGTTCATTAGATTTATTTCAATAATTATTTCCAATAAAAAAATATTATTTTTAAAAATAAGATATTTTTTAAGCATGAAACAATATTATTTTTAAAAAGCTACGCATAAAAATAAGTTTCTAAAATTTATAATCTTAAGTATGCAAGAACTTTCTTAAATTTACTATTTAATATGTTTCTCAATTATTATATTTAAAAATAAAAAATGCAATACTTTAAAAAAAAAATGGAAACATTTCAAAAAGAAAAAATCATTAATATTCTATTTTATTCAAAACTAAATATTATAAACTGAAGATTTTACTAATAATAGACCTTTGATAATGATAATGATAATTTTCAATAAAAAAATATTATTTTTAAAAATAAGATAATTTTTTTGAAAATTACTAGACATAAAAAGAAGTTTCTAAAATTTAAAAAATTAAGCATGAAACAACATATTATTTTTAAAAAGCTACACATAAGAAGAATTAAATATGTTTTAAAAAGCTACACATAAGAAGAAGTTTATAAAATTTATAAGCTTAAATATGCAAGAACTTTCTTAAATTTACTATTTAATATGTTTCTAAATTACCATATTTAAAAATAAAAATTGCAATACTTTTTAAAAAATTGGAAATATTTCAAAAAGGGAAAATCATTAAAAAAGAATATTAATGATTTTTCCTTAATATTCCACATTTAGGCTTAATTAAGATTATTAACCCTAATTTTGGGTTAATAATCCTAATTAATCTTAGGCATAATTTTGATGCTATCCTAATTAATCTTATGCATAAGTTGAAGCATACTATATCTTAACCCTAAACTTGACCCTAAACCTAAATGTAACCTTAATCCTAATACTAATCTTAACCTTAATCCTAATTTTGATGCTAACCATAACCCTAATCCTAATTAATCCTAATTTTGATGTTAATCATAATATTCTACTAAGGTTAGTATCAAAATTAGCCTCAATGTAGATTTCTAACCCTAATCCTAATTTTGATGCTAACTTTAAGCCTCATTCTGATGCTAACCATAACCCTAATCTTCATGCTAACCCTAACTGTAATCCTAACTATGTCACTTAACCCTAACCCTATTCTTAACTAACTCTCTAATCCTAAACCTAATTATATAATGACCCTAAACCCAATGATATTTCTAACTAAAAGCCTAACCCTAAGCATGACCATAAAAATTATGCAACCCCTAACCCTAAGCTTATTTGCAACCATAACCTTCACCTTAAACCTAACAATAACCCTAATCCTGAGAAAATCTTGATGCTATCTTTAAGCCTCATCCTAATACTAACCATAACCTTAATCTTAACTAAATCTCAGCCCTAACCCTAATCCTAACTATATATCTAGCCTTAACCTAACCTTAACCTTAACCCTAACCCTAATCCTAATCTTGATAACCTTAACCCCAACTATTACCCTAACCCTAACTATATCTCTTAACCCTAAACTTGACCCTAAACCTAAATTTAACCCTAATCCTAATGATAATCCTAACCCTAATCCTAAACTATTCTTCATGATAACCCTAACCCTATTGATGTAAAACCTAACCCTAATCCTAATTTTGATGCTAACCCTAACCCTAATCTTGATGCTAACCCTAACCCTAACCCTATTCTTAACTAAATATCTAATTCTAAACCTAACTATATAATGACCCTAAACCTAATGATATTTCTAACTCAAAACCTAACCCTAAGCATGACCATAACAATTATGCAACCCCTAACCCTAACCTTATTCGCAACCCTAACCTTGACCTTAAACCTAACTATAACCCTAATCTTGAGAAAATCTTGATGCTATCCCTAACCCTAATTTTGATGCTAACTATAAGCCTCATCTAATGCAAACTGTAACCCTAATCTTAACTAAATTTCAACCCTAACCCTAATCCTAACTATATATCTAGCCTTAACCTTAACCTTAACCCTAACCATATCTCTTAACCCTAACCCTAACCCTAATCCCGATAATCTTAACCCCAACTATTACCCTAATGGAAGCTGTGAATTGGTTTGAACTGGACAACATTAAAAGAAAGGACACTATCTTACGCATAAGTTGAAGCATACAATATCTTAAGGTTAAGGTTAAGGATAAGGTTAACATCTAATCTTGATGCAAACCCTGTGGTGATCTATAGTGGCAAACCATCTAACACATCTTACACATAAGTTGAAGCATACTATATCTTAACCCTAAACTTGACCCTAAATCTAAATGTAACCCTAATCGTAATGCTAATCATATCCCTAATCCTAAACTATTCTTCATGCTAACCTTAACCCCAATTATTACCCCAACCCTAACTATATCTATTAACCCTAAACTTGACCCTAATCCTAATTGTAACCCTAATCCTCATGCTAACCCGAACCCTAATCCTAAACTAATCTTGATGATAACCCTAACCCTAATTTTGATGCAAACCTTGTCTCTCATCCTAATATTGACCCTAACCCCAATCCTAACTATATATTAACTCTAAACCTAACCCTAACTATATCTCTAGACTTAACCCTAACCTTAACTATATCTCTTAAGGTCTTAACCCTAACCCTAATCCTAACTAAATATTTTTTTAATAATCCTAACTAAATATTGATGATATAATATTTTTTTATTATAATATTATAAATATACTAAAAATATATTTATATATTTTAACTTAACATTTAAATATTAAATTATGTATTATTTTTTAAAATTGAATTACAAATATTATATTATAATATTATAATATATTAATTATTATAATAATTTAATATAAAATATATAAATATAATTTTTTTTATTTAAGATAAGCGCCTATTTTTTAATCAATTTATCACATAAAAGTGCATAACCGCCTCAAAAAGGATATCTCTCGACGTATTTTATATATATTATTAAATATATATATGCTAGTTTATTTTATTGAAAAACATGACATAAGTATTACTTTTTAGTTTAAAAGACAATCTTTACTTATTTTATACTTTAAGACCATTCTAGCTACGTATTCTTTTTCTAGAAGAACCTATATTTTTATAAAGATAATTTTACACTTTCTAAGACTAATTTCATTATATATAAATCTCTTTTTAGAACTTTGTATATTTTTATAGGGATAAAATCAATTTCTATCGTAAGGATTAATTTAATAAAATAAAATATTCATTGTTTTTATAATTAATAGCAAACAAGTAGATTTTAGTATTAACAATTGGATAACATTTATATTAATAAATAAATAATAAGAATACGTTCAATATTGGTTTGAGAATTAATATTAAAATTATTATTTTGGTTAAATAATAAAAAACATTATTATTATTAAGTTGAGGATAAATGTTTAAAATAATATTTGATTAAATTATTAATGTGAACGGGGATTAGTTAGTGTTAATTTTATTTAGATTGGATGAAAATAATTTTAGTAATGTTAATGAAGATTAAATATTAAAATTATTATTTGGTAATGATCAAATAAAACTATTAATTTTAACATTTAAAATATGCTTAACCAAGATCATTATTATTAATTTACTAATAATATTTAGAGTAAAATTAGAATTGGAGATAACTAGCCTCAAAATTAAGTTGATATGTGAATAGTAGTAAAATTTATTTTGGCAAGTATAGTTACTAATTCTATTTATGGGTAGAGAGGTTTGATTTTACTAGTTGGTAAATTTAATAGTAAAGCTTATAGTTGGTAAAACTATTAGTAAAAATAGTAAATATAAATATCGAGCATGAATAATGATGTTAAAGTTTATAGAAGTAAATTTAGAATTGATAATATTAGTAAATATATAATTGACAAAAAAATATTATCTTTAGTAATATATAAGTAAAGGCAATATTTGACATTAATAAGAAATTTTATATTATTGAGAGGATATTGTGAGTGACATTAATGTTAATAGGGATACTCAATATTAATCTTACCATTGGAATGTTACTATGATCATGTGTGGTTAATCATTATTAGTGTTTATACATTGTTATTTCAAAAGAAAGTTGTTAGTTGTGTTCTTGTCCCATGTGCAAATTTAGGGCATGACAATCAACATCTCCCTCACCCTTGGCAATAGGGGAATTCAAAATCCTACCCCACTTTGTTTCCCATCACTCGACATCAACTCCCCCAAAATACAACCATCAATGATAGCACCCAAAGGGATGCCCTCCACTTCCTTGTTGACTCCAATAAGCCAGCCATCAGGAAGCACCAACTGCAACCCATTTGCCTCATCCTCAAAATTTGCATCTCCCTCACCCTTTATAGCAAAGGAATTCAAAATCCTACCCCCCTTTGTTTCCTGCCACTCATAAACTCCATTAAAATTGTATGATATTAAGAGTATGAGCCTTTGGTTGTTGGATCTATAAGAAATAAGCCTCACCATTTCACCAAAGGGTCTCCCCTTAATACCAAGGTCAAATAATTTCCATTTGTTAACATATATTTTCATGTTTAAATATTAATTTGAATAGTTCATTAATGGCTAACCAAGTATGTGGAGTATACAGTAAAACATATTGATGCATTTGAATGTGTAGATCAAATTACTGGTTGTTATTTTCTCCTAACATCTCTTCCTTTAATTTGTGACTTTGTTCCCCTTGGGTTGACATCGATCTCTTGTGTACTCACTCTAGTCATTGATCATTTTCTCTTTATTTAATTTCTAGTCTATGATGTTCATGGTTTTATAACATGCAAGGAGTAGTAAACATTATTTTATGTGAATTGTGCAAGTCACCCCCACCTCGCACTTACTGTCAAGGAATTGTATCAACTACATAGAGGTCATTTAGTACTTAGTTTCTCTTAGGTCAGTGACAACCTTGGTGTTGAATAAAAAAATGGGTTTAACTATTGGTTCTTTTGTTTGGTTCATATTCCCACCTTTAAGAATACCCTTTTGAATCTAATCTAGGCTTAAAGTGAAGGAGACAAAAATTACTCTCATATATTTAACTCATAGTCCTCCATATTTTTATGGATGAACTAATTTCACTCATTTGTTGATAACCCTTACCTCGTGAGTGGAGTTTAATTCTAGAAAATGGAGCAATAATTTTGAGACTTAACACTCCTGAGTAAGAAAAATATATATAAAGATTAAAAAATTATTAATGTCTAAAGAAACCAAATAATTTTTAATGATATAAATTCAAAATATCATAGAATATCATAAAAACATTGAAAAACCATTATGAGAATTATATTGTAGGACCAAATCATAGACAACATATTTTTTTTCCCCTATTTGTGAGCCTTTTTATCCTCTAAATCAACTTGTTTGTGCTATGTAATATGAGTATGTTATGCAATGTGCTTGTGCTAAATCTTTAAAACATAATTCCCTCTATTTTAATGTTGGTTTTAAGCTTGGATGTTGAGCATATGTGATGCAGGGGCATGGGAGTCCTAAAATTTCAATATTTAAAGTTATATCATTGTCACCCATTTTTTATTGGTTAATAATTTCTTTAGCTTAGTATTTTGAGAAATTAAGAAAAATAAAAACAAAATAAATAGTTTCCATTGAGAGGAAGTTATAATTGAGTTTGGGATTTGAGAATTAGTTGGAGAATTGTAAATATTTACTCTCTATGTGAGAAATATCAAATAAATGGTGCACCTATTTATGAGCCTTTTTATCCTCTAAATCAACTTGTTTGTGCTATGTAATATGAGTATTTTATGCAATGTACTTGTGTTAAATCTTTAAAAAATAATTCCCTCTATTTTAATGTTGGTTTTATGCTTGGATGTTGAATATATGTGATGCAGGGGCATGAGACCTGTAAAGTTTCAATATTTAAATTTATTTATCATTGTCACCCATTTTTTATTGGTTAATAATGTCTTTAGCTTAGTATTTTGAGAAATCAAGAAAAATAAAAACAAAATAAATAGTTTCAGTTGATAGGAAGTTATAGTTGAGTTTGGGATTTGAGAATTAACTGGAGAATTGTAAATGTTTACTCTCTATGTGAGAAATATCAAATAAATGGCGCACAATATTTGGAATAAGGTGATTAATGATTTATGTGATTTGAATTTAAAATTAGGCAGAGAGAAAAATATGAAAGCACAATTATTTTGAGGAGTTTGAACTGTATACTTGCTCTCCATCAATATGGTTTGGACTTCTATTTTATCTTTAAAAGAGATGTTATTCTTGTTCAACATCATTTTTTAATTTTAATGTCACTAAATTCACTCATTTGATAACAATATTTGATAAATCTACCACAAATATGTCATTTTTATTCTTAAATTTTTAAACTATATATTTAAAAAAATCAATATCTAACATATTTATTTGTATTTTCTTTTACTAGTGTCTTTATATTCCTATAATACATATTATTCACAAATTTTTGATCCATTTATCTAAAGTAAAAGAAGAAAAAAAATATTTCCTTAAGCTTCTTTCTATACACATTTTCTAAAAGTTATATCAATTAGTTTTTTACGAGTTATATGATGTGCATGCTTAGTGATGCAATTTTTAGGATGCATCTACTTTAAAATATCATAAAATAAATATTTAATAAAAAATATGTAGCCTGTAGTACTCACTCTTTCATATGTTTATACCAAATGATTCAAAAAAATACCTAATGCAATAAAAAATAGGAAGGCTTATACTATACATTGTAATATTTTAGTGATAAAAATAGGAACACTTTTATGTGCATTGGAGATTTCACCTCAAAACCTTAACTATTTTTAAAAATATTTATTATTTTATAAACTAGATTAAAATTAGTATAATTTGGTTTTTATCATATCTTCAATTTTTTAGTGTACACATCTCAAATTAATCATCCAAGCATAGGTTTAACTTATCTTAGGAAAAAATTATGTGCTTATAACTCCCTTTTTGACCCATATTTGTATGCACTTACCTTAATATCAATAATATGTTATTATTACCACCACTGGTTAGCAAGAGTTGGTTCGAGCCTTGGGTTTTCTCTTTGAGGTCTTGGGTTTGACTCTTTGCCCGTTTATCACCCCACCACACACACTTGGGGGTAAAAAATAAAATAATTTGTTATTATTGATTAAAAATTCTACTAAGACATGTTGTGGTAAGATTATGTTGTGTGATAGTTATAGGTGTTAGGGAAAGTGAAGTAGAACATGGTGCAAAATTATTTTGACATGATCCAATTTTGAGAAAAGTAAATAAATAAATAAATGAAGATAATTCACTAATTGAAAATAAAAAATTTATAATGTTGAATTATTTATTTATTTATTATCATTTATTTATCATATTTATCTACTTCTAAATATTCTTTAATATCTTATAAAAAAAAAGATTTAGTAATTTTAAATATTTTCATTGAAATTGATTTAAATGTGCATGTTCATTATAGATTAGATAGTTTTTGATAGCTATAGATCTGTTAGGAAAAGTGGAGTAGAACATGATGTTAAATTATTTTGACATGATTCAATTGTGAGAAAAATAAATAAATAAATAAATAAAGATAATTCTTATTTATTTATCATATTTCTCTACTTCTAAATATTCTTTAATTTTATTTTTTTAAATAATAGATTTAGTAATTTTAAGTATTCTCATTGAAATTGATATAAATGTGCATGTTCATTATAGACTAGATAATTTTTAATTATTTTATTTTATAAAAATTAAAGATAGATATTTTCTTTTTAGATTAATTATGTTGAGTTTTAATATTAAAAATTAGAAAATCTATCACTTCATTATTAGACACTTTCTAAGATGTGTGCATAAAGAGTAATTTTTTTTTGAAAAATAAGATCGTTTCTAGTTTGAGAATAAAATATTTTTTTATGAGTTTTATTCTTAAAATTAGAGAACGCATGATTGAGATGAAAAAAAGGGGAGTTTTTTAAAGAAGGGGCTGATAATTTATTGAATTCAAGAAGAAAATAGCGGAATTTATAGGTTGAAGTTTGACGCCTTTGGATTATTGAGAGTAAGATTACAAAAGATTCAAGGTAGGATCCTAATGTTGGAATGGATTAATAAATATTTTTATTTTGTTTAGAAAACAATTTATATTTTTCCCTTGTGTAAGGTATGTTTCTTTTTTGAAAGGATGTTTATTATTCATTAAGAAAATTTAGGAATTATTTTTCAAAAATTAGGTAAGATCAAGATATTGATGGAATGATTTAAAAAATAATTGAATTCAAATTTCAAAAATCTTCTTATTAGTCGATAGGCTATTTTGTTTGAAGATTCCATCAGGATTTTCATCAGACCAACCGTGAATTACATTTTCCAGTGCAGGGGTGTTCCGGTCGACGGTGATTTGACCAGGTTTTTTGTGGCTAATACATCTATTACAATTACGTGGGTTGGCGGTGGTGAAGTTGGTGTCCTCGATATGCAGAAGGGGAATGACAAGTGTTTGCTTGCGGGAGTGTTAATGCATTCTATTTTTGTTGTACGATGGGGGTGGACAAAGTATATGTGGGCGAATGAAACAAATGCAATATTGAGTGTTGCAGTGTGGGAAAATATAGTTTGATTAAGTTGTATTATCGAAATAGCCATTGTGGTGTTGGTTTCATAGTAGATTTGAGGGTTTTAAAACTGTTGTTCTATGTAATTTGTAAGTGGTTTTACATGGGTGTTTTGCATAAATGATTTTTTTTTTTTATGTTAAAACTGTTGTTCTTTGGAATTTGTAAGTGGTTTTACATGGGTGTTGCAATGTGGGAAAGTATAGTGTGAAATGTGCCAGAAAATATATTGATTAAGTTGCATTGTTGGAAGAGCAACTGTGTTGTTAGTTTGATAGTAGACTATTCTGAAAATCATTGGCTTCGGTACCCTGGTTCATTTGATAGGAGGCTATTGTAAAAATCGACAACTTCAGGTCCGTTTTATAACATATTGGAGGGTTTTAAAACTGTTGTTCTCTGTAATCTGTAAGTCATTTTACATGGGTGTTTTGCATAAATGATTTACTTATGGTTTATGTTAAAACTGTTGTTGTTCGAAATCTGTAAGCCATTTTACATAGGTCTTTGGCGTTATGGTTTTGTATGGATGGAGAAATTGCAGTTAATTTTTTTTCTTTCGTCAAAAAATATGCTTAGGGTTAGTAATTTCCAAGTTCCAAGTTCCTCATTTATTGTTTGTAGTTATCTCTATGCATCTTTGGCATTATACCCATTACCATAGGAGTGATTGTAGTTGAATCTTGTTTCTTTCGTCAAAAAATATGGTTAGGGTTAGTAATTTTATCGTCCTCTATTTATTGTTTTAGTTATCTTTGTGCATTTTTTCCCTTACACCCATTAAAATAGGACCAATTGTAGATTAACATAGGAGTGATTGCATATATATATGTAGAGGGTTAGTATGAAAGCAAAAACATGTTGGAGATAAAATAAGTTTGATGGGTGTTAAGTGTTATTCTTTCTAATATCTCTTTTATCTATTCAATTTATTTGTTTGAAGTTTCCAATGGGATTTTCGTCAGGCAAGTCATGAATAGAATTTGTCGTTTAATAGCTCTTCTACAATTTCTCTATTTGTCTAGAATATTTAGTGCCAGGAAATGTAGCTCAAATTTTATCAATTAAGTCTGTGGTGTTATAGGAATTTTCTACAGGTTATTGTTGTTGCTTATTGGCTTTACGAGTTCTATTTAATGTGAGTTTGGTGTCAAAGAATCTAGCTCAAATTTTGAATTGACAATCCAAATCTTGTACAAACTACTTGTCTTGTATGAATATGTTTAATGTGGGTTTTTGATCATCTGTGATGAATATGTTTAGTGTGGGTTTTTGATCATGTGTGATGGATATGTTTAGTGTAGATTTTTGATCACGTGTGATTTACGTATGATTCTTAAGTGTTTTTCTAATAGTTATTTTACAATTTCCCTATTTTGTCTATAATATTTATTGAAAAATTATGTAGCTTGAATTTTGAATGGAGAAGCCAACTGTTACATAGAATTTGTTGTTCCACCTTGTCTAGATAGTCATAGAATTTTAGGTAAGCAGGAATATGTTGCAAACTCAAATGTATACATGCATTTGACTTGAACTAGGTTCTTCGGTTTTGAATATTCTTTGTAAGTAATTTCAGATACATAGATGTCGATATCTAAGCTTTTTAGGTCAAGGGAAATTGGAAAAGACCTATTAGAAAAAAACTTAACAATCACAAGAAAATGACATATGTTGGAAAACCCATATTAAATATAACTTTAAAATATGGAGAATAGAATAGGAAAACTACGATAATGAATGGTTTGGTATGGGGAACTAGAAAAAAGAATATCATGAAGAACAATTTGTTATGGGGAAGTTCAAATTGTTGAGAAAAGAAGAATATCATGAAACATATTGGAACAAGACAAAAATTTTGTTATGGGGAACTGAAAAAAATAATATCATGAGGAACAGTTTAGGGTGGGGAAGTTGAAATAGATGAGGAAGAAAGAATATAATGAAAAATATTGATATAAGACATTGCCATCCCACATAATTAGAAATATCCACCCTTACATAAATAGACTTGGGCAGTTTGTTTCAGGGAGCTTCAAGTAGATCAGGGAAAAAAGAATATCATGAAACATATTGATGCAAGATTCAAGCTATGTTCTTTGTTAATAAATATTGAAGACAAATAGAAAAATTGTATAAGAGGTGTTAGAATAACAATTACTTTCTACATGTCATCTTACATGGGTATTTTTCATTAATGATTTGTGTATAATATTTAATGCCAATCAATGTAGCTCAAATTTACAATTAAGGTTGTGGTGTTATATGCCTTTTCCAGAGATTATTACATCATACAATTGTTGTCATAGCCTAAAGAAAATAGGTATTGTCATAAAGAACTGTGTTTACATAATTAATTTCACAAGTTGAAAAGATATCTACATATAAGCGTGGAGAAAAAAATAGTTTGGTGTCTTTTAAGTGTTATTCTAATAGCTCTTTTATTTGTCCAATTTCATATTTTTAATTTGAGAAAAAAATATATAATGAAAGATATTGAAGAAGTGAAATTGGAAAATACCTATTATGAAATCACTTAGGAATCACAAGAAAATGATAGATGCTCTAAAACCCATAATAAATAGAAGTTTAAAATATGGATAACAGAAGAGGTAAACTACGATAATAAATGCTTTGTTATGGGAAACTGAAAAAAAGGAATATGATGAAGAGCACTTTGTTGTGGGGAAGTTGAAACAGATGAGGAACAAAGAATATAATGAAACATATTGATATAAGACACTGCCATCCTACATAATTAGCAAGCTCCACCCCTTACATAAACAAATGCGGGCAGTTTGTTTCAACGAGCTTCAAGTGGATCGGGGAAAAAATAATATTATGAAGCATATTGATAGAGGAGTCGAGCTATGTTCTTTGGTAATGAATATTGAAGACAAATAGAGAAATTATATAAGAGCTATTATAATAAAAATTATTTGCTACAAGTCATTCTACACATGGGTATTTTGCATAAATGATTTGTCTATAATATTTAATGCCAAGTAATGTAGTTCAAATTTATAATTCAGCCTGTGGCATTATACACATTTTGCAGAGATTTATGTATCATATAATTTATGTCATGGGCTAAAGAAAATAGGTATCGTCATAAAGAATTGGGTTTAAATAACTGATTTGGCCAGTTGAAAAGATATATCTATAAGTGTGGAGAAATAAGTAGTTTGGTGGCTCTTAAGTGTTATTCTAATAGCTCTTTTATCTACTTATCTTTATATTTTTAGCTGATAGGCTATTTGTTTGAAGTTTCCACTAGCATTTTCATCAGCCCAGTCGTGTGTAGGACTTGTCGTCTAATAGCTCTTTTACAATTTATCTATTTGTATATAATATTTAGTGCTAGGAAATGTAGCTCGATAGACAAATAGGTAAATTGTAAAAGAACTATTACCAATATACGTTATACGCATTTTGTAGAGATTTATGTATCATATAATTACTGTCATGGGCTAAAGAAAATAGGTATCATCATAAAGAACTGGGTTTAAATAACTGATTTGACCAGTTGAAAATATATCTCTATAAGCGTGGAGAAATAAGTAGTTTGGTGGCTCTTAAGTGTTATTCTAATAACTCTTTTATTTGTCTAGCTTTATATTTTTAGCTGATAAGCTATTTGTTTGAAGTTTCCACTAGTATTTTCATCAGGTCAACCGTGTGTAGGATTTTTCGTCTAATAGCTCTTTTACAATTTCTTTGTTTGTATATAATATTTAATGCCAAACAATGTAGCTTGATAGACAGATAGGTAAATTGTAAAAGAACTATTACCAATATACATTATACACATTTTGCAGATATTTATGTATCATATAATTGTTGTCATGGGCTAAAGAAAATAGGTATCGTCATAAAGAACTCGGTTTAAATAACTGATTTGGCCAGTTGAAAAGATATCTCTATAAGTGTGGAGAAATAAGTAGTTTGGTGGTTCTTAAGTGTTGTTATAATAGCTCTTTTATCTATTGAGCTTTATATTTTTAGCTAATAGGCTATTTGTTTGAAGTTCCCACTAGCATTTTTATCAGCCCAATCGTGAATAGGATTTGTCATGTAATAGCTCTTTTACAATTT